>JAINUW010000110.1:0-273894 GCA_020205615.1 Panax quinquefolius | reverse complement strand
CTCGAAATAAGACTAACCATGTTATTGCTATTTTATTTTTTTTTTTTTTATACATAGCATACCCATGTTTTCCCAAAGTTTAAGTGTCATTGTTTTTGCAAGTCTACATCCATATTCCACATATTTCTCTTTTTAAAACTACATTTTCTATCGAAGCGATGCAACACATACTTCTTATACCTACAAGTGATTGTGAACACATCCGTGTAAACCAAAAAGCATTTAAACAGCAACATGAATTCATCGTGTAAAACATTATAACTACGTTCATGTTATCCAAAATACTCAAAAATCCTTCACAATTCACTATCATCATTGGCTAGGCAAAAATTTCCATAGAGCTAGACTTTGTGAGACATGTAAACTAAAAAATATTCTAACACATAAACAAATAAACTAAATATGCAAAATTTAAACTAAACATGCAAATACTACATACAACTATGCTACTAACAAGAATACCCTCAAACTTAAAGTATTCAATGTCCTAGTGAATGAAGGTAAAAGGGTTAGAGAAACTCCCCTAATGATCAGTGGCACCACCCTCCTCGGGTGGTGAATACAGTGGTGGAATCTGACCTTCTTTGTCCCGAATCCAAAGCCACTCTAACATCGTCCCCTGCTAGGCAAAAGCCTCGGCCAAGGCCCTCATGAGATCCGCAGCAAACTCTCTAAAGTTATCGTACATGACATTGACTTTTCGCTCCAACCTTCGGAGCTGGCGATCACCATGGGCAACAAGTGTTTGTGTCGACGGGCCCGCCTCATCTGTCTGAGAGGGCTGCTGTGACGACTCTGGGAAAGTGGGCTGAAGAATAAATCCTCGACCGCGCAGGTGTGGTTCGCCTCCTACCCAATCCTTAAATTTTACAATGGTGGCATGAGTTATGTCCTGGCTTGGGTATTGCATTTGTTCGTTGCCCCAGTTGCATCCCTGATGAGCACATAGCATAGAAACCACTGATGCATGTGGAATGCTCCCAGTGGTGCTTCCTCGCAGATATCGCAACATATTCTGATGGACGAGATGGCCAACGTCAATGTATTTCCCGGTGATTATGCCCCACAGAATAATTGCCCTCTCCGCTGTGATCTCGTGCTGATGAGATGTAGGCACGAGCTTGGCACATATGAATAAATTCCACGCCTTTGCATATCGATTGAGTAATTCTTTGGGAATATCTGAAAATTTGGTTTCGTCTTAAACTTTGTATGTCCACTTCGTGCGAGCACGCGCTGATTCAATAATAACCAATTCCAATCTGTTTCCATATGTGCACCAATGACCCGATTAATGACCCCGTTAGCGATGTATCGGTAATTCTAAAAATTGCTCGGATGGCAGGGGGTCTATAATCTATCTCAAAACCACGAACCATAGATATACCGCTCATGGTGACCTTGGAATTGGCATAAAACTCTCGGACTATGCTCAAATGAATGGGTGTGGGAGTGGCAGTCAGTCCACCCCAGCCTCTCTCATGAATCATGACACATAATTGACCATCTTACCACTCCGGTTTGAAACTTTGTTCCTTGACAAACGTCTTCACCATAATTCTGTAATACTCCTGCTGAGCTTCCAAATTCAAAAATTTGTTATGATCGACAATGTCCTCTCCTTGACTGCCAGAGGAAGATGAAGAAGAAGATGAAGCTGAGCGAGCTCTTTTCGGACCCATTTGATTTGAGAGAGATAATGTAGATGAATTGACTGAGAATGAATGACAACTTATGATGTGATAACCCACAAACTCGTTTCTGCAAACCCAATCAGAGACCCTAGCTTTATACTGCAGTGTAGAGGTTGAGTAGATATGGAATGTGGAAGAAATCGTGGATGATTACGTGGTGGAGAGATTGATGGCCGATATTATGGCGGTTGTGAGGAAGAGACATGCATTATGGGACGAGATGATTGCGCTTACATTATGATTTCAAATGAGAGCCCAAATGGTCCCCAACATATTTTTAAAATTTTAAAATTGTCTCGATCTGATGTCGCTGCAGCGCATACACGGTGTTCAATGTGTTTTGTCTTGCAAGCCATGAGTATAGATTAGGTTGTGATTGGCATGTCGCGTGGGCTCGCACATTTGTACTGCATTCCTTGCGCGGCCGTGCGGTTCTGATATCTGCACTACTGATGTTCAACTTCAATCTGCCTATCATTGATGCCTTCAATTGCTGATACCTACATATACATTAATGCCCACTGTTAAGACATGAATCAATGACCAAAGAAAGTCACGCATATTTCAAACATTCTCAATGCAAATCATGTTACACACTCAATTATGCAAAACAGACAAACTATCATAAATGAAATAAAAATGAGCTAACCAAATCAACCTAACTGAATGATTAAAAAGAAAATAGAGATAGAAATAATGGGTTACCTCCCATCAAGCGCTAAGTTATAGTCAATTAGCTTGACTGTCTCTGAATCTCACGTCAAAGGAAGAATTGAGGTGACTTCTTGCCAGTCCACCTCACCCCGTAATTTAATGACTTCATCTTTCATGAATGGCTCTACCTTCAACTTTGAATTTTCACCAATTACACAACTCAACAGCTCATAGTTTACCCAATTCTGTACATCATCATTTAGGCCGCGATCCACTGAATCAATCCGAAAACAATCTTCTTCATCTGATGGGAACATGATCAGTTTGAAGACATTAAAGGTGACTTCTTGATCATGAACACGCATAGTGAGTTCCCCCTTCTGCACATCTATTAAAGTCTTTCATGTGGCAAAGAATGGTCTCCCCAGTACGATTTGTATATTTTTATCTTCCTCATAATCCAAAATGATGAAGTCAGTCGAAAAGATAAACTTGTCCACCTTTACCAACACATCTTCAACAATTCCCCGTTGATACGTGATGGATCTGTCAGCTAGCTGTAAAGAAATGTTTGTCGGCCTTGGATCTGGCAATCCCAATTGATTGAATACTGACATTGGCATCAAATTTATACTTGTCCCAAGATCACATAAACATTTACTGAAGCTCATCTTCCCGATTGTGCACAGAATTGTGAAGCTGCTTGGATCCTTCAGCTTCGGAGGTAATTTATGTTGAAGCACTGCACTGCATTCTTCTGTCAAGGCTACTGTCTCAAATTCATCTAATCTCCTCTTCCTTGACAATATACCCTTCATAAACTTTGCATAGCTTGGCATTTGTTCCAATGCCTCAAATGAAAAGGTATGTTGATTTGCAGCTTTTTAAATACCTCTAGAAACTTGTTGAATTGCTTATCTTCCCTCTGCTTATTTAATCTTTGCGGTTATGGTACTTGAGGGTGAACTGGTCGTAGTGAACTTATAGGCTTCTCAACTTACCCTGCTTTATCTTTCTCTTTCTCTTCATGCTGTACCTCAGAATTTTCTTGATTTTCTTTCTCGTGATCACTTTCTTTGTTTCTCATGTGACATGACGGCTTCCTTAAATACAATTGGGCTCGTGCGTGGTATCGATGTCTGCAATATTTTCCCAGACCTCAATGTGATCGCTTGCAATGTTCCTTCCGTCTTCGTGGATATGTCTCTATATTAGAAAGTATTATGCATACAAACCCGATCATGTATGATGATAAAGCATATCTTGTGTAATCAATCTTATTTATTTATTAATAAAAAATTATTTATTAAAGGCATTTATTATCTACATGGTCTTTGTTTTAATAATATGTGATAAACCCGTAGTTTTAAGCAACGCTTTTAGAATAATGATGATGATCATTCTAATGAGATCTAAATTCTTAGAAAGCTTAAAACTAAAATAGTTCCCAATCATTGGATTACTAAATTGGGGATTAGTGAATCCGGGATAGATTGGTACATCGTTGCTTGCTTTCGTTGGATGAGGATGATTGATCTCATGATCATTTGTGTGGAACACTAAAGCAGTATATGTAGGTGCTTATTAGAGAATAAGTTCATTTGAGCGTTGACTCATTAAGGAATACCTAATGGAGTTTTACTTACACATCGATAGGAATTCTGTAGTGATAGTAGTCTGAAATGATCCTTAGACTTGAGATCATCATAGTATCTTATATATAATGAATTACACTTTGACTTATTCCTTAAGACTCTTAGAGTATATCAAAGGGTATGCTTGGGTGTAATAAGTTATATATGAAGATAATGAATGATCGATAAAGAATCTACCACTTACAGTAAAAGAGAAATGTCTATGTGATTCGATAAATGACAACCCGAATCCTTGGCGAGGTGGAATGAAATTAGAAAGTAGTTTCTAATTTGCATTCATTAGGAGTTATTCATTTAGGAATCGAAAATACATATAATTAAATAAAATAAGACTTGTGATAATTCCATATCTTATATTTAATTGGGACATTGTATGGTGGAAGGATTGAATTATGCGGTAACTATTTACTCGAAAGGTTCTTTTATGATTAATGTTGAAATCTATATTATCTGGAAAGTGGTTGATCATTGGGAGAACTTCCCTATTGTGTAGAATAAATATTATTTATTTAAATAAATTATTTGTTTAATTTATTTATTTAAATGAGATTAAATTGTTCTAATTGATTTATTCTGGCCGGTTTAATATGGAGAACCTAAAGGGTCACACCATAAAAGGAAGAATAATTATTTAAGAAGTTAATGGCATAATTGTAATAATATGTTAAGTATATTTAATTTAATCTATGGTGATAGAATAAATTAAATAGCTTAATATTATTATTTAATATTTTAGAAATATTAAATATAAATTAATAAGAGAGTCTTATTAATATTATTATAATTATTATTATTTTAATTTCTAAAGGTTTAGGAATTAATTTAATATAAGTACTCTCATTTATTCTAATTGGATTAGGAAAGAAAATTAGTTAAAGGAGTTTAATTAATTACCCTAATAGGATTAGGGAGCCCATTTAATTAAAGAGTTTAATTAAATAAATAATACCTTATTTTAATTAAAATAGGGTTACATGATATCTTTATAAGAGGTCTTATATTAGATATCTAATATCGTAATTCTAGATTTGGAGAATCGCCCTTTTTTATCTGAGATAGGAAAAACTAGGGTTTGAGCGAATCCCTTCTTCTTGAAAATTCTTCTTCTTTGGTGGATCACTATAGAGGCCCACACTTGGGGTGGCTTACATTGATCGAAGGAAGGAATCTGCAGGAGATTGAGGAGATCGTGAGAAGTAGGAGGTGAACTTCGTGCACGAGGAAGCTCGTTTCTACAAGGTATGATTTCATAATTTCTTATTCTTCGTTTAATTAATAATATGCATAAAGGATGATCAGGGTAATTGGTTTGTGAAAAATTTTAAAATCGATTTTATTTAAACTTAGCTAAATTTTGCAATTTGATTGCTACTTTGATTTTCACAAAACCTAACGGTGGTATCATGAGCCAAACTTTATCACGAATTATTAATTATTTTGATTCCATATATGTATGGGTATGTATTTTGAATAATTTATTGGGCATAATTTGTTGTATAAAATTATTATTTTATGAAAAAAAAAATAATTTTTATAAAAAATTTTTTTTTTTTTTTTTTTTTTTTATTTTTTTTAATTTTTTTTTTTTTTTTTTTTTTTTTTTTTTGATTTTTGCGATTTTCTTTATATAAAGTAGGATATTTTATATATATATATATATATATATATATATATTATATATATATATATATATATATAAAAAAAAAATAATAAATAAATTTTTATTTTTTATATTTATTTGTCATTTTTTATATTTATATATATGATAATTATATATTTATTTATTTATATATTATATATATATATATATATATATATATATATATATATATATATATATATATATATATATATATATATATATATATATATATATTATATTTTTTATATATTTTATATATATTTATTATATATATATATATATATATTTATATATATATATAATATGAAATTTATAATGATATTATAGGTTTTTATATATATATATATATATATATATATATATATATATATATATTATATATATATATATATAATTTTAATAATTTTATAATTAAAATAAAAGAGTTTATTTTAATCTTGAAATTGGATTTCATGCAACATAAAATTGCCCATTAAATGATACTTTCGTATATATATGGAATGATTTTATTTATTGATACGTATGATGATATGTATGATAATAAATGGGATTGATTATGAACAATTGACCATATGATTGGATTTATTTTAGTTGGATGTTTGAATGAATGGGTTTTATTAAATGGGGTTACTGCGTACCTCGTCTTTTACGGTTTTCTTCTTGATGTAAATTCTATCTCTCTCTATGTACTTCCCTTGGCTGGCGATCGAGGTTTCTATTTAAATTAAATAGTTTAATGTAATAGGATTAGTTAGAATTTTTTGAAGAACAGAGGATCGATCGAAGGAGCGCTTGAAGACCCGTTTGTAATGGAGCAGGGTTTAAATGTAATAGTTATATTTAAATGTTTATTCTTTGCACCTAGGGTTTGACCTTTTGGTTCACTTGGTGGCTCTAGTGAACGAAACTAGAATAAAAGTCCATAATCAATCAAGGGTAGAATATAGTATTCTATATGTGCATGCTAGTATTATATATATATATATATTATGCAAACATGCTTGCATGTTTAATAATATAATAGCGTATTTTATATATATATTTTGCATGCAGCTATTAAACAAGATGAGACAAATAATAACAAATCCCTCAAAGTTTTTTATTAAGTCTTAAGCGTTCAAGATATTTAGAATATCGAGCGTTAAGCCTTCTAGCATGATAAAATTAATAGAGTATTAAATATTTAATATGAGTTTGTTGTGTCACCACAAAAGCAAGTATTAAGTATTTAAGATGTTAATTATCACATTTGATGCTTATAAAGAAAATTGAACAATATTGTTTTGTTGTGTCACCACAAGGCGATATTTTTCTTTTTGAATATATGGAAGTGCTAGGTTGGACTTAACTTAGATAATTTTGATTCGGATGTGCCACCACTTGATCAAAATAATCTAAGAGGCAAAACATAAGGAGTTACGTGTTGATGTAATTGACAGGAGTTGTCTACCTATTTATTTATATATAGTTTGTTGTGTCACCACAAAATTATATATATTTTGAATGGGATCCTTATTCTCACTAGCAAAAAAACTTTAATTAGATTTTCTTAGAACTATATAAATGAGGTAATATAGTTTGAAGAAAATAGTGGGAGATACCAATATAAAATAAGACCTAATTTATTTTGGTAATTAATTAAATGAATGTTTGCTAAAATATTGTCTTTTTACATGCGAATTTTGAAAATGTCACATTCACTAATTTCAACTGCGTAGCATACTTGATCTTAACTAACAATGGCCATGGGGCCAGAACTACTACGCAATTTGGTTAAGGAATCGAAATTGTTCTCCTTCTTTGAAAAAGATTTCTTATGTCCTAAATTAGCCGTACACTGCAAAAGTTGCGAGAGGCGACCTCTGAGGAAGAGATTGCTACTTTTAAGCGGTGGCGAGATGATGCATCGTGGCTCGATGCATCATGCTTTCGCATCCATGAGTATGACGAGCTTGACGTCGTCGATGAAAACATGGATGCTCTCTCTTATCTTCTTGCACCTTGGAGAGTTGTATGGTGAGCAAAGTAGGGCTGCTAGATATGAAATATCTAAGGAGCTCTTAGATCTCGGATGGCCAGAACCTTCTGATTGAGACTCATGTCCTAAAGATGATCAATCGATTGAGCGTCTTGGGCGACTTGGGTTCGTCGTGGATGGGGAGTTGAGTCGAGATTTAGTCTTGCGGTCACTCCCGGACACCTTCTCTCACAATTTGTTGTGAATTTTCACATGAATAAGTTGGATGTCGACTTGCACGAATTACTTAACATGTTGAAAAGCTGCTTTGAAGGTCACTTCCCATCCAGAAGAACCATGTCTTCTTGGTGGATGATTCTTCGAAAAAGGAAGAGGCCCAGTATCTTACGAAAGAAGAAAAATCCAAGAAGGCTAAGGGAAAGGCGAAAGTGAAGGATCAAAAGAAACTGATCCGATTAGCAAAGAATTTGCTTCCATTGCAATAATAAAAGCCGGGTCCTTTGGAAGAGGCTGCAAGGATTATCTCGCGAACAAAAGCGAAGAAGCTTGGAAGCTTGAATCCTAATCGAGGTTTGTTTATGATTGAAATTAATTTTTACGAAAGTCGATCTTCTACTTGGGTATTGGATCTGGGATGTGGTTCTCACATATGTAATAATATCTGAGGGGTAGTCGAGAAGTAGAAAGGCGAGCAAGGATGAGGTTAGTCTACGAGTGGGAAATGGAAGCAAAGGTTCTTTGCATTAGGCATAAGGGACTTATTGTTTAACCTTTGCTACGGGCGAGTTCATTAATTTAAATAATTGTTATTTTGTTCCAAATATCATTAGAAACATTATTTCTATCTACGTATTGGATATGGATGGTTTTAATATTATAATAAAGAACAACGGTTGTTCCATTTATAATGATAATGTTTTATATGGTGTTGGTAATTTGCGAAATGGACTTTATATACTTGACTTGCATGAAAATATATTTCAAATTGAACAAACTAAGAAAAGGAAAAGAGATGATGTTAATTATTATACCTTCATGTGTACTTGTAGACTTCGGTCGTATTAATGAAACAAGATTATCCAAGTTGCGTAAAGATGGGCTCTAGAGCTATCGATTATGAATCATATCGACTGTGAATCTTGTCTCATGGGTAAAATGACTAAATCTCCTTTTAGTGGAAAAGGAGAAAGATTTCTGAGTTGTTAGCGTTGGTACACACGGATGTATGTGGACTATGATGACGACTTACGAGGAGGTATTCTTATTTTATTACATTCATTTGACCACTCTCGAGATTTGGATATGTGTATTTAATGAAATACAAATCTGAATCATTTGAAAAGTTCAAAGAGTTGAAGTGAAGTTGAAAACAAAGCTGGTAAGAGTATTAAGATTCTTGATCGATCGAGGAGGAGAATACTTAAGTGGTGAGTTTCTCAATTGTCTCGAAAAAAAATGGTATAATCTCACATGGACTCCACCGGGGGCATACGGATGAATGGTGTATCTGAAAGGAGAAATCGAACATTTGTTGGACATGGTTCGATCTATGATGAGCTTCTGAGCCTTCGGTTTTCATACGGGGATATGCCTAGAATCATTTGCATACCTACTTAACAAAAAGGTACCTACAAAATCCGTCCCCAAGACCCCATATGAGTTATGGACGGGGAGAAAACCAAATCTTAAGCATGTTAAGACTTGGGGTTGTCCGACTTATGTCAAAAAAGTTTGAAAAGCGATAAAGGCTGCGGACTAGATCGACAAATGTAGATTTGTGGGATACCTAAAAGAAACATCGGGGTATTATTTCTATCATCAGTGATCGAAAAGGTGTTTGTTGCGAAACATCTTGCCTTCTTGGAAAAGGAGTTTATCCTTGAAGGGGTCGATGGGAGTAAGATATATCTTGAAGAGGTTCAAGAACCACAAAATACTACGAGATCAAAGTGAGGTACCTAACAGTAGAGATTCATACATACCACACCTATTAAAAATAAATCTGGAAGAGTACCAAAGATGCAGACGGTATGGACTTGTCATAGAAGATGACAATGAGTGCATCATAGATGATGATGATCCATTGAATTCTGAGCAGGCTATGAGTAGTAAAGACTTCGGAGAAGTGGCGAAAGCCATGAAATCAAGAGATGGACTCCATGTATGAGAACCAGTATGGACTTTGGTCTCACCACACGAAGGCATTAAGCTATTGGGTGTAAATGGGTCTTTAAAAGAAAAGGCTGGAAGCGGGGATGCAAGGTAGAGACCTATAAGGCCCATTTGGTTGCAAAGGTTTCAAACAAAGACAAGGAGTTGACTATGGCGAAACCTTCTCACGATGCAATACTCAAGTCCATTCGGATTTTGCTTGCGATTACGACTTACCGTGACTACTGAAATCTGGCGGATGGGCGTGAAAGCGGCCTTCCTCGATGGGAAACTTGAGGAGGATGTGTATATGACACAACCCGGAGGATTTGTTTCAAAGGTTGGAACAAATCAAGTGCATAACTTCTGACGATCCATTTATGGATTAAAAAGCGAAGCTTCTAAATGGGTGGAACATCCGTTTTGATGAGACAATCAAAAGTTTGATTTTATCAAAAATGAGGATGAACCATGTGTGTACAAGAAGGTTAGTGGGGCGCTTTGTTTCATTCCTTGTATTATATGTTGATGATATATTCTTGATAGGGAATGATATTCTATCTTTATGAAACAATTAAAATCTGTTATCTAAACACTTCTCCATGAAGGACTTGGGAGAAGCATCCTATATTTTGGGGATAAAGATCTATAGAGATAGATCTAATAGGATGTTGGCTTGTCCCAAGGCGTACATTGACTTGATGCTAAAAAGGTTTAGCATGGAAGATTCAAAAGAGGTCTCATCTTGGATGAGCCATGGAATACATCTCTCGAAAAACAAGCCCAAAGACACACGAGGAGAGAAAGCGTATGAGTAAGATTCCTTATGCTTGACAATAGGATCTATCATATGCGGTATGATATGTATCTAGACCGGATGTCGCTCATGCACTTAGTGTAACAAGCGAGATATCGATCGAATCCGGAGAAAAGAACAACTGGAAGGCGGTGAAAAATATCTAAAGTACTTAAGAAGAACTAAGGATGTATTTCTTGTCTACGGTGGAGTGCGAATTAAAACTAGAGGCTTCCACGGACTCAAGTTTTCAAAGCAGACCAAGATAATGATAAATCCGTTTGGGGTATGTGTTTACCTTAAGCGGTGGCGCGATGAGTTGGAAAAGTTCAAGCGACAAGCGATTCTTGATTCGATGTGAGAGAGATACATAGGCTGCAGTGAAGGCTGCAAAGGAAGGCTGTTTGGATGAAGAAGTTCATTCTACAAACTTGGTGTGGTTCCTAGCATTAAAGGACCCGGTGCCTTTATTACGTGACAACCTTTGGAGGCATTTACATGAGACTAAGGAACCCGGTCTCATCGAAATCGAACACGTGTTGCGGCGATTTCATTTGATCGGAGAGATCATTGAAAGAGGAGGCGTCACCACAGGCGTGTGGACTCTCAAGACAATATTGCGATCCATTTACTAAAGCGTTAACCTGACGGCGGTTTGATCGTCACTTAGAAGAAGATGGGTATGAGATACCACGGCGATTGGCTTTAGTGCAGTGGGAGATTGAAAGTATTATGCATCTGAAGCCCGATCATGTATGATGATAAAGCATATCTTGTGTAATCAATCTTATTTATTTATTAATAAAAAGAATTATTTATTAAAGGCATTTATTATCTACATGGTCTTTGTTTTAATAATATGTGATAAACCCCCGTAGTTTTAAGCAACGCTTTTAGAATAATGATGATGATCATTCTAATGAGATCTAAATTCTTAGAAAGCTTAAAACTAAAATAGTTCCCAATCATTGGATTACTAAATTGGGGATTAGTGAATCCGGATAGATTGAATACACATCGTTGCTTGCTCGTTGGATGAGGATGATTGATCTCATGATCATTTGTGTGGAACACTACTAAAAGCAAGTATGTAGGTGCTTATTAGAGAATAAGTTCACTTTGAGCATGACTTCATTAAGGAATACCTAATGGAGTTTTACTTACATCGATAGGAATTCTGTAGTGATAGTAGTCTGAAATGATCCTTAGACTTGAGATCATCATAGTATCTTATATATAATGAATTACACTTTGACTTATTCCTTAAGACTCTTAGAGTATATCAAAGGGTATGCTTGGGTGTAATAAGTTATATATGAAGATAATGAATGATCGATAAAGAATCTACCACTTCTAGTAAAAAAGGAGAAATGTCTATGTGATTAGATAAATGACATGACCCGGGAATCCTTGGCGAGGTGGAATGAAATTAGAAAGTAGTTTCTAATTTGCATTCATTAGGAGTTATTCATTTAGGAATCGAAATACATATAATTAAATAAAATAAGACTTGTGATAATTCCATGTCTTATATTTAATTGGGACATTGTATGGTGGAAGGATTGAATTATCACGGTAACTATTTACTCGAAAGGTTCTTTTATGATTAATGTTGAAATCTATATTATCTGGAAAGTGGTTGATCATTGGGAGGCTTATCCTATTGTAGAATAAATATTATTTATTTAAATAAATTATTTGTTTAATTTATTTATTTAAATGAGATTAAATTGTTCTAATTGATTTATTCTGGCCAGGTTTAATATGGAGAACCTAAAGGTCACACACCATAAAAGGAAGAATAATTATTTAAGAAGTTAATGGCATAATTGTAATAATATGTTAAGTATATTTAATTTAATCTATGGTGATAGAATAAATTAAATAGCTTAATATTATTATTTAATATTTTAGAAATATTAAATATAAATTAATAAGAGGAGTCTTATTAATATTATTACAATTATTATTATTTTAATTTCTAAAGGGTTTAGGAATTAATTTAATATAAGTACTCTCATTTATTCTAATTGGATTAGGAAAGAAAATTAGTTAAAGGAGTTTAATTAATTACCCTAATAGGATTAGGGAGCCCATTTAATTAAAGAGTTTAATTAAATAAATAATACCTTATTTTAATTAAAATAGGGTTACATGATATCTTTATAAGAGAGAGTCTTATATTAGATATCTAATATCGTCGTAATTCTAGATTTGGAGAGTCGCCCCTTTTTTATCTGAGATAGGAAAAACTAGGGTTTGAGCGATACCCTTCTTCTTGAAAAAATTCCTCTTCTTTGGTGGATCACTATAGAGGCCCATACACTTGGGTGGCTTACATTGATCGAAAGGAAGGAATCTACAGGAGATTGAGGAGATCATGAAAGTAGGGAGGTGAACTTCGTACACGGGAAGCTCGTTTCTACAAGGTATGATTTCATAATTTCTTATTCTTCGTTTAATTAATAATATGCATAAAGGATGATCAAGGTAATTGGTTTGTGAAAAATTTTAAAATCGATTTTATATTTAACTTAGCTAAATTTTGCAATTTGATTGCTACTTTGATTTTCACAAAACCTAGATGTCCTCATCTTCGCTAAGCCATTGGGAAAATTTTGGCTAAGAACTTTTGTGATAAGTCCTCCCATGTAGTAATTGATCCAATGAGCAAAAATGTAACCAACTCCTTGCTTTATCCCTCAAAGAGAATGGGAACAACCTCATTCTAATAGCATCTTCCGTCACACCGTTGTATCTGAATGTATCATAAATCTCGATAAAATTCAACAGGTGTTCATTCGGATCATCCGTAGCAGCACCCCAAAAAAGCAGACCAAATTACGCACCATCTAAATAGTGCGGTTTTAATCTCAAAAGTTTCATTTGCTATCGTAGGAATCGACTATGCTTAGATCAAGTCCATTAATATTTGGCATGGAGTAGTCTCTTAGAGCCCGGTGTTCTTCCCTTTGCTCAATTCTCTGTTCTTTTGCCATACTAGATGTTGTACTTTCTAACTGAGCTTGCAAATTTCTCCAC
The DNA here is from genome assembly GCA_020205615.1 of Panax quinquefolius. Lineage (NCBI taxonomy): Eukaryota > Viridiplantae > Streptophyta > Magnoliopsida > Apiales > Araliaceae > Panax > Panax quinquefolius. The sequence continues at coordinate 260,282 of JAINUW010000110.1, read as the reverse complement.
ACACTTGCTTTCAAACCTCTTCCGTTAATGTTATCATGCGCTAGTGTTAATTCTGAGTTAGATGATTGCGTGTGCATAAAAATCTACACGTACCTGAAACCAAAAACAAAAACAAAAATAGAAATGAGAAACGATCAGAATTGTCTAAGTCATACAATATAGCTTGAAATTGATGATAACTAATTAAATTTAAACGCCTCTCCGGCAATGGAGGTGTGTCCTCGTTTATATATAGCGTGCAGTGCTGCAACTTCGCGATCTTGATTACGGTTACTAACTCATCGCTATTGACTTGTTCTCGTCCATTCTTTCTTTCGTCCATCCATGCTTAGTCTCCTGCTCCACTTGATCCTCATGCCATGCATCCAACAGCCTCATGTCATTTACATCGCCAAATTATTCCATATCATGCAATTTTACACCAAAGGAGTTTTAAGTAAATACAATGCAAAATAACATGAAATGCAACTAAAAACACACTAAAATGTACTTGAGATGGGCATAGTTCGCGTGAATTAATATCCAATAAGTAGGTGTAAATCCCACTTATCAACCACCAGCCTCAAGATGAAATCTGGAAAAACCAGATTTCTCAAGAACAAACCCTCTGACAGGGTTTGACCAGATCACAGCTTAATATTCTGTTATATTTGGACTGAGCTCATGATATTTATGTGTTCTATTACATATATGCTACATGTATGAACTAAGAGGTCGACCAGTTAATGACTAGAATGTATATAAAATCGAGCCACAAGGTGGTCACTCGAAACTGACTGGGAATCTGGGAAACCCATAAATCCCAGCAGGCCTCTAACAACAACTTTGCAGGCTTGGATCTTGCAATTCTGATGTTTAATGACTTATATGAAGATATATTCTTGTAGTATTACATAAATACTACAAGATTAATGTCTTAACAAACCCAGAAATCAAAAAGAACACTGAATTAAACTCGGTCAAACCTCCTACCTTGGTGTTTGACATGAAGACTCAAGACTAGCTGAAGAACACTTTCAGCGACGGTTTTGTCACTAAAGCCACTTTTAGCGATAGTTTATTTTGGAAAATTATTTATTTTAATTAATAAATAGAGAAAATGATTTTTAATTATTAAAAATACATAATAAATTATGAAAAATTATTTTAAAGCATGAAAAATAGTTTTTAATTATTTTGAGTATATTTCAAAAATAATTAATATTTTTGGAATATAAAAGGTATTTAATTTATTTAATTATAATATTAAATAAATTATTTAAAAATAGTTTTAATTCATGAAAAATTATATTATGATATTAAAAAAGATTTTAAGTTATTTTGATGACTTTTAATATTTAGTGATGAATTTCATTAATAATTTATTATTAATGGTAATTAATTTATTTAATAAATATATTAAATAAATTATGGAAAATAGAATTAATGATTTAAAATCATATAAAATGATTTAAGTGTTATAAAAATATTTTAAGTTATAAAATATAACTTTTGATATTTTGCCATGAAAATATTAATATTTTAATATTAAAAGCAATTATCGGATAATTAATTTAAGTGTTTAAAAATTATATAAATGTGATTTTAAGGTATTAAGAATACTTTGTGATATTATAAATATAATTTTCATTAATATTTAATATTAAATAAATATTAATGATTAAGGAATTATGTGGGATTTATATTATATAAATACGATATAAATGATTGAAAAATTATGATAAATAGTAATAATTACTTGAAAATTATTATGAGCTTATGAAAATTATTTTGACTGATAATATGATTATCTAAGATATTGTTAAGTGTTTAGGTAGAGTTTAATTGAACTTAAACTCGATATTTGTCCGACTAGACCATCGGGATGATAGAATTATGTCGGTTTCAACTCGGACATAAATATTCTAACTTGATGCTAAGTTTTATGTGTTGAATAGACTGATAGGGTTATGTGCTATGTGTTTAGGTTATTCTGTGTGTGTGTATATATATATATATATATAATAGTATTATATTGTGATGATATTATTCTAATATTGAAGATCTATATTACTAATATTAGGTCTTCAGATAAAGCATTATAAATTGTGTAGCGGTAATCAACGGTTCAGGTAAGTTTTTCTTAGCTCTACTAAGAGTTGTTTTATTAGGATATGCTTATGGTTAATCATTGCTGATTGCCGTGTAAAATTGTACTATGTATATATTGAATGTATAAGTCAGGTATGTAAGGCTGATCACCTTCATTACCGTTTGGTCCAGATAAATTTGTTCATGATTAATACTTATTTAGTCAAAAGTTAGTTTGCGCTAATTCACAACTATATTGATGAATTATAGCCAGCTTATTATTCAGACTCTTTCAATCATGATATATCCTTAAATAAAATTTAAACTTGCTGGGCAACTTTCATGCTCACCATTGCTATATCATGATAAACATTGCAGATAAGGCGAATACGTTCGGAAACAGGAAAAGGTTAAAGCCAAGTTCAGCTTGGGATAAAATGTGCAGCTAATTTGTAATAGTATAGTTTGATAATAATGTCATGTGTTAGATAATTTATGATTTATGTATTGTGATAACCTGAAAATTCATAAAATCTTGAATGATTAGAATAAAGGTTAAAGAATAAAACCTAGATGAGAATTTGAGGATTTATTTAAAATTTTCAAGTAAAACCTATATGGTTTGCTATTCGAATGAGAATAGAGAAAATATGGGTTATAAAATTTCTAAACCCTAGAAATGAATTAATATGTACTTGAAGGAATATCAAGAAGAAGGTATTACGATACCTATAAATTCGATGTGAACTGAATAGTCTATGAAATATTATATAAGCAGATATGGAAATTTTATTAAGGAAATAAGATTTCACATGAAGAAATGCTATGAGGTTACACGAAGATGAGTATATGTATAGAAATATATATACTTAGTAAGGTGCTATATATATTTTAGCAAGAGGAATGATGAATTAAGTTAATGATATAAGGATCAAGATAAAACAATGTTAGTAATTAACATAGCTTGAACGTTGGCCTTAACTGGCAAATAAGAATTTGAATAAGTATAAAGTCGTTAGTTAATACGATTAGCAATAAGAAGGAGTAATTTAAAACTCAAAATTTGAGTTAGAGATATAATTTTGAAGCATGGACTGCTCAGTTGCGTCCGGAACGCCAAGATTAGTCAGAATGGACAGTAAACACAAAATGTGTAAAGGTTGACTTCTGGTCAAAGTTAACAGTTGACTTTTTATGAAAAAAGTCAAAATTAGTGTGAGAAGTGAAATATGTTATTTAAATAATGGTATAATATATAATATTATACCAAAGGAGGTAAAGCAAAAATATGCGATGAGATCCAATATGTAAATATGAATATTGGTATCGAAGCAGTTAGTAAATTAAATTCATTTTTGAATAAATGATTGAAAATATTAAATCATTTATTTATATATAAATGAATTGTTTAAAAAACAATTTATGAAGAGGAAAATGAAATTTAATTTAATTATACAATATAAATTGTATAACTTAAATAAGTTATTTAAATATGGTATGAGATTTAAATGACCTAAAGGGTTACTTTTATTTAGTGGACATAGAATTAATTCAAGTGAATTAAGAATTAAGTTATGTAACCTAATATATATATTAGTTGTGGTAATTAAATAACCTAAGGGTTATGGTATTGAGAAAATGTTAGTATTTAAAAGTTATACTAACCTAATAGCAGATTAATTTGCTCTATTTCAAGTGATTAATAATTTTAAATCTAATTAAAGCAAACCTAATTAGGTTATTGATTAAAGAAATATGTTTAAGTAATTAAATTTCATAAGATTGGAAATAGAAACCCTAAATAAACAATTAGGGTAATATAAATTAAATTTGTTAAACTATGTTTATTACATAGCCCAAAACAATTAAAGGAGAAGCCCAAGAGAAATAAAATGCAAGCCCATACTTAGCCCACTTGATTAAGGGTATTTTAGATATTTGATTAATGTAATTTGTGCATTAAAATAAAAGAAAAATGGAGGAGTTATTGGTCATGTAATGGCTGGCCACATTAAGCCTTTTAAGGTAAAGGGATTAAGTTAATCAAGTCCCAAAAGTAGAAACTCTTACACACAAGGACAAGTGTGTCATACTCCCATTTGTGGAAAGCTAATTAGTAACCTTAATGGCATGATTAGGCATGATTGGGAAGAGATAAGGCTAACCCTTTTATCCAAGGGACAAAAAGAACATGAGGGATATTAGTTAATCACCAACATTATAACTTCATTTCATTCTCCACCATTCTTCTTCTTCTTCTTCTTATATTTTCTCTCAATTAGCCAAGAACACAAAGAGAGAAAAAGAGATAGAGTGAGAGGTTTGGTTCTTAGTAAGAGGGGAGGAGTATATTGTTCATGCATCCCACAAGACAAGGTAAGAAATCAAACTCTAGTTTCTATGTTTTGTATGTTCTATGTGATCTTGTGAGAGGTTCATGGAAATGCAACTTCTAATAGGCTAGAGTCTTATATGATGTTAAATCTTGAGTATAATATATTTAACATGTCCATCTATATAGTTTATGTTGGAAAATTTTGAAAGAAAGGAAGCTAAAATAGTTTTTGGGAAAAACCTAATTTAAAGAGGTGATCTATGCTTTTCATTTTGAAATCTACAAATGGTTTTTGTGATTTTGTTTCTTGGTATGCTAGAGCTATGAGTTAAGAGTAAAACCGCTTTGGAAGCATGTAAAAATGTTTAAAAAATGAGTGAGATATGGATTTATTACTAGAACACCTCAACTAAAGAACTCATGTGCAATAGCAGTCACTTCTGGCCAATTTTCGGGATAAAAACATATCCATATTTGATGTTTAATGAATGGAAACTGTAGTTCGGGAAGATACGAATCAAACGAGTCTGATTGGACCCAAATCGGAGTTATAGATTTTATTTTATTCAAGTTTTAGTGAAGGACCCCAAATCTGGAAAAAAATAAAAAATCTTAAAAAGCTCTTTATTTGGGTTCGTCAGGAAAAACCATAATGAACATTCCGTAATTTGCTCGTCCATTTTCCCAAGTTGATTCGGGTGGTGGTTCTTGGTCCTAAATTTTTATAAAATTCTGAATAATATTAATATATTTAATCCAAAAATTTTCTGGGCATTTAGCTAATTATTAATTAATTAGTGGTTTAAACTCATTTAAAATCATTTTAAACTTACTAATTTATAACTTTTAATGTAATTAGTGGATTATTAAACTAATTACATGAAATTTGAATGTAATTAATTATTTAATTATTATCTAAGTAGTATTGGGTGATAATTAAGAAGAGATAGTATTAATAAGTAATTATTGATTATTTAATTAAGATTAAATAATAAATAGGATAAATGATAATTATCCTTAAGTTAATAAGAAAGAATAAATAAAGACAAATAATGTTAATTATTCAATATTTAATTAACATTAAATAATAAGTAGATGTAATTAGTTATTATTTATTAAATAATAACTAAAGGTAATTAATTAATTACTATTTAACTAATATTAAATGGTAATTAAATGAAGATAAATAAAGATTATTTAAATGATTCATTAATTAAACAATTATAATAAATTGTTTAAGGATCTAATAAGTGTTTATTACTTAAGAAAGACCTTATAAATTTATAAAATCATTAACCTAAGATTTATTAATTGTCTTATAGGGTTAATGATGGTACATTATACTATGTGTACATTGTGATTGAATTATTTGTTGGATAATAGCAAAAGTAAGCATATAGACGTACAATTATATGTAGTACTAATTAATAGACCAACATTGTCAATGCTAGGTCATTCAAAGAGTTTTAATTAAAGCTAGTTAGTCGTAGCTCGTCAAACAGGCAAGTTCTCTAACTCAAACTTGAGTTATTACTTTTCAAGCATGTTAGTGGATAATTATTGTTGATTATTCCACATCTAATATTATTATTGAATATTCTCATTATTGCAAGTCTCCTAACTCAAACTCGAGTTATTAAGTTTCAAACATGCTAGTGGATTAATTATTGAAAATTATTCCACATATTTGATTATTGATTAGCACTTAGTGCATGTTGCATATGTTCATCGGGTATGAAAGGCTGATCACCTTCATTACCATAAGGTTCAGTTAAATTTGTTTATGGTCATTGTTGATCACTCAGCATAATTATTCAATTTTTCAGTTATTGAAGTTTGATTCATGTTCTTCCTCAATTATATTACATTATTGAAAACTTGAAAGCTTATTCCTTTTCAATCATGATATATCTTCGTTGTACTTAAACATGTTGGGCAAAATAGTTGTTCATCCTTGCTATATCGTGATAACAAATTTCAGATTAAAACGAAGGCCCGAAGAACGACAGTGGTAAAGGCAAATTCTAAGTTTAGTTCATTATTCATTTAGAACTATTAAGTTATCAGATGCAAATAACATTGTATACCTTTTAAGTTATTGAAGGTATGTATTAAGTTAAGGTTATAAACCTTGGGGATTATGTTGTAAAAGTTTATTGTATAAATAATTTATGTTTATATCTTCCGCAATAGTTATAGAAATGATGTATCGTAACATACCAGATCTGATGTAAAAAGTACCCGGATTTGGGGACGTCACATGTATAAGTTAAAGTTACTCGATTTTGGGGAATAGTGTGTAAAGTGTATTGTATAAACAATTTACGTTTATATCTTCTTCAATAGTTATAGAATGATTATACCAGATCCATGGTGATTTGGGACCCGGATTTGGGGCTATCACAGTTGGTATCAAAGCTATTGGTTATGAACCTTAGGTAGGAATACCTAAGACTAATAACCTCAATGATTAGGATAAGTACTAACTCACATAGAGTTAGTTGGTCGGTAAGATTCAAAGACGAATATCGGCCAGTGTAAAGATATAGAGTTCCCTAACTCTGATAATAAAGTTGAATAGTAGTGATGAATACATCGAGTCTAAAAGACTAAAAGTGTAGGGATAGGAGATCGTAAAAACAAAATGATCATAGTATAGAAATAAATTGTAATATATACGATGAGATCACCCCGTAATCTGATAAGGTGATAGCAGGGAGAAAGATCAAGTGAATGATTGAAAAGTTTCCAGCAAGATTCTTGTGTGTCAGTTGTACTCTGAATTGTTACAGATTCAAGAAATGATTATGAATACGAGTTGAATGAAATTCACATTGAGAAGGGAGTTAAGATTAGGTGGGGATTTCAATTGAGGACTCATGTCGGCAGCTGAGTTGTATGATTCCTTTTATGGGCGGGGAATTATACTTGGTGTAACAACTACTTAGTTTCTGGCACCGATAATCATTGAAATGTCTGTGTCACGCTATTTTCTATATGCATGTTAAAAGGGTGATTCCTTTCTCATGTGTATAATAGATAGATAGGTCATAGGTAGAGAATATAGGGTTAAGTACGAGTTCTTAAAACTCATACTTATGTGACATTCTTGACTCATAATTATATGAAATGTTTATGAATCCCTCAGCGAATGGATGCCAAAGGTATAACTAGGGTAAATTCTTAAACTCATATGATTGTGGCGAGTTTATGAACTCATAAGTGTGGTTTTATGAATTGGGTATAGTTGTGTGTTAATGGAGAATAGAGGATTATAGGAACAGATAGATTGTTAAGCAAATGATTATTAGTGGAGACATAAGTTCTCCAAAACTCCTAGATATGCTAGACTTCGAAATTTTAACATCATGCTAAATACGCACTATGTGCTTTTAAAAAAATATATATATGTAGACTCGTAATCATTTTTAAAATGGTTTAAAGTGTAGTCTATGCTACTTTCTTCTAGACGCAAATGATTTGAAATATCAAAATATATCTTTATTTATCACTCATGTACCATGTAACCTGGTGCAGAGACGATAAAAAGGTGAGAATACTTAGTGTGAATTTGATCAAAAATCGTTATTCCACTATTTTATGATGTGTTATGGCAAAGTCATACGATGACGACATCCTCAAATGGACTGTTAATACAAGCATCATGACGTCATTCTCAAAAATATTTTTCAAAAAGATATAAATTTGCCAACGGGGTTTGGCTACACTTAAATAATTCGATTGAATTGAATTATTGATATGAGTCTACGCTATTCGATTCAGCTAGGCTAATGTTATGAAAACTCTAAGTGTTCATTGAGAAAAAATTTCCCGAACCAAATTGTTTTGGTGTGGAATTCAATAAGACTGAGGTAGAATTTTCTGCCTATGGTAGAGACGAGATATAGATAAAATTAGTACTTGGACAGTACAGGGAATATTAGGCTAATCACCCTTTATGTCCGTAAGTAATGACGGTTTGCAGATGAATTTCCATAAAACCTTTGCGAAAATAACAGACAAATAATTTATACGACTCCTCATCACAATTTCAAAACTTTTATTCTTGTGAATGGTGTATTGGGTAGCATGTGATGATATGTGACACCCGCAAAATAGGTATACATCACTTATTCTGAATCGCCAAATACATGGTACAAAATACAAATACAATCTTAATATACAACATGAGCTGTGAGTTTTAATAAAAATATTATCTTCTAGATAGTATTCAAACTCAAAATAAGTCCTCAATGCATTTATTAACAAACTATTTCATAGAATAGTGAGGACTACTAATGATATCATCAGGACCGTCACTCCGTTCCCCGACTAGTCCCTGCTACGTTCTCATTTCCTGAAGAGAATAATGAAAGTAAAAGGGTGAGCTCAACTAGCCCGGTAAGAAATATTATGACTAAGATAATGCAGAATAAATTATCGTTAGCCTTCAACAGTGTTAAACTGATATAATATAACAAACATCAAGTTTAACTGCAGCGGAATAAGCAATCCATTAAAAGAGTCAAATAGAGAATAAAATCTACTATCTTCTATGATTTAAAAGGTTTTTCATCACTTTTATTACTGAGACTCAGCTTAATAAATAAATCACATCATCCCTGCACTACGGCCAAGGATATTCATTAGTATCACAACCACAAATTATCCATGCACTATGGGCCAAGGATATTTATTTATTCATCAATGGTCATGATCATGCCAACAATTATCCATCAATGCACTACGGGCCAATGAGGACTTTTACCACATCATTTGTAACATTACTACCATGATTATCTTAAATAATCCTCAGTCATAATCATACCAAGTCAATTTATGCACTACATGCCACAGATGACTTTCAACATAATATAAACATGAGAATGATGACAATGATATAAGAATTCAATAAAACAAGTTCAAGAATAAATTTATCCAGGAACCAATAACGTCCAATTTGTAAACATAATACTGCTTTGTGGAGTAAAATTCTAGAATGCTCAGAAGAATATTTCCATGAAAAGATACTGGATGAAGCGCAAATATCCAAGATATTCTACTAATTTCATGGAGTATAGAAGCCAAAACTTTAACCATCTGAGTATAATAGAATATATGAGACTGTAAATGGATTTTCGTCCGCCATGCGGTAATCCACGTAGACAGATCATTTCCACAAGTTAATAAGAAATGATTACAAAGGATCATTCACCATGCATGCGGTAAACCACATAGATAGGTTATTCCAACAATGTAATAAAGAATGGAATCAGGTCATGCGTAATCTGCAGAGACAGGATATTCCAATAAAATAATAAAGAATGGAACCAGGTCATGCGTAATCCGCACAAACAGGATGTTCCAACAGAATAATAAAGAATGGAACTAGGTCATGCGTAATCCGCACAGACAGGATGTTCTAACAGAATAATAAAGAATGGAATAACAACAGATTCACTGTGCATGCGATAGATCGCATGCATAAAAGTTATTCCAACGTAATAATAAAGAATGGAATAACAGAATAATTTCACCATGTATGCGGTACTTCGCATAGACATGTTATTCCAACATAATAATAAAGAATGGAATAACAACCCTTATGAATATTGAAAGAAAATAACTCTCTTCATGAATACGAAAGAAATAATACCCCTTACGAGTATAACAAATATTATCCCTTACCTTAGAAAGAAGAGTATTCCGACTAGTAGGGCAAGGATATACTAGAAGAAAACTTGCACTACGCTCAAAGCTTTCTTAAACTCTCAAGAAATACGCTGAAGATTGTAGAAGAAGAATTCTCTGAACTTCTGGTGTGATTTTCCATTCTAACTAAGCATCCTATTTATAGGAGAATGGAAAGGATACTATGCAATAAAATATAATATATATATATATATTTATTTAAAATCTAATAAAACAAATAACTTTATAAAAGTATTCTGTTTTATTACATTAATAATAATAATAAAATAAAATTTATATATATATATATATAAACTTCCGTGACTTCATAAAAAAACACCTCAATATTTTTAACAACATTTATCATCATTATTATAATTCAAAATATTAATCGACCAGGTCGTTCCTAGGAAAGAGGGGGCTTTCCAATAAGGATTTCTCACTATTGGCGCACAATTAGGTGACCAAACCTCTCCTTGACAAAACTTCTAGACATCGTTAATATTGCAAATAATAATATTAATAACTTTGTCATCTCAATTATTGATTTAATAATATATAAAATATCGACAATAATTGAATCAAATAACGTGAGATACTATCAGTAATTCATCAGAGCAATAATTGAAAAAAAGCGAGTGACTTCTCACGTAAGCATCAATAATCAATACCGTATTACTACTATGCAACTCGCGCCAGACATCTTGTACTTTTTACTACTGGGTAGTTCAACAGCTTTTAACGGTAAAGCTTAGTCGTTATTTTCATAAAAATATATTTTTATGTCGTTTTCTCAATCCGACAATAATTCCGTTAATAGGGGTCCACTAATGATTGTACCGTCCGTGGATATTCCCCGACAAAAAGAATATTCCCAATTAATTGAATATAATACAACAACTTGCATACTTTGCAAAATTTATAAATACTGCCCAAAACTATAACATTATATCAAATTCACACCATAATATTCAAAAAAATATTTTGAGAAATTTAAATCTTTATTCGTAAAATTTGGGGTCTCACAATCTCCCCTCCTTATGGAATTTCGCCCTCAAAATTTACGTACGTACTTGGTATGCCGAAGAGATGAGGATACCTTGACTTCATTTCAGATTCTAACTCATGAGGTATAACCTTTGAGTGTAGAATATATTCCTTCTTATCCAAGATTTTAACATGTATCTCCTCATATATTAAATCTTCTACTATCTCGTCTAGTTCTAATTTAATAACGTAGTTCGTGGTTCGTGTTTAAAAACGTTATAAACACGCGACATACTTGGCGGTAAAATGAGTCTATAAGCCACGGTTCCTACTCGATCGAGGATTTCAAATGAGCCAATTAAATCGAGGATTAAGATTTCCTCTCTTCAGCAACTCTTATTGTTCAAAATAACGCCCTCTTGAACCTTCTTCTTCGTATTCATCAGCTCTGAGTATGTAACTTGAGCGGCTTTAACTTTATCGATTAAAGTCAATTCTAATCGTATATTTGATATCACCACGTGGGTCCTTAGAGTCTTTAACTCTATCTTCATCATTTGTAAGTTATACGAAATAGGTTTTTGTGTTAACAACATCGCACTCGTAAACGCATACGATCTTCTACTCAACGCGTCAACTACCACGTTCGCTTTTCCACGATGGTATTGAATGGTACGATCGTAATCTTCAACAGCTCGAGCCAACGTCGTTAGCGCATTATACGTTCGTTTTGGTTGAAGAAATATTTAAGGGTTTTAGAAATGGGGTTTTGTACTGGGGTTAGTACAAAATTTGATTTCACGCTCTGGGTAAGCCAAGAAGTCTTCAAGAATACGCCAGGAAAATTATTAACAATAGAAATATCATTCAAAACTGTGACTCTCGTCCAAGACTTGGATAACACGTCACATTGATACCTATCAACTTGCCATCAGATTATCACGGCGTCCCCCATGGAAAGTCCGCTTTGCAGGTTCCATTCCAAAAAAGTCACCAAATAAAGGCTCGGGGCTCTTTACTTTTGGCTTGATATGACAGTGATTGACTTTAGGGTTTGGTTGCTTGAATTCGCATAATAGGTTGGTTAGGAATATTAAAGTTAACAACCTTACGAAAAGCATGATGAGTAGTAAACCAATCGATTCCTAAAATCACATCAAAGGCAAGTATTTTCAAAGAGATAAGATCGACAGGTAACATAAAAGTTTCGATTTGAATCAACAAGATTTATAAACAGTGGAGGTAATGAAGGTTTCAACTAACGGAGTTTAACAGATAAGTCAAAGTTTAATTTCTCAGGAGTCAAATTTAAACGTTAAGAGCAAGGAAGAGAGATAAAAGAATAGGTAGCACTGGTATTGAATAAGGTATAGACTTCGTAAGCGTTTATGATTAACTTACTCGTGATAACTTCATTCAGGTTCCTCGACAAATGCTCTTACTTAAACTACCGGCTTTGACTTGTCTGAGACATCCTTTGGCATCACTATGCCAGCTAGACTTGACTTCACTACACGATAAAATTGAGCTAGGTGACCTTCTCTTCCGTAATTGAAACACGCTTTGGATTGCTGCGTACAGTTTGGACGGATGTGTCCCTCCTATCCACATTTGAAACATACGACTGGTGGTCGTTCTTCTTCCTTTGAAACGGGTGCTGATGCTGTTGTCTTTCCATCATTATTGAACCTTCTCTTCTTGAAATTTCCACTTCTATTATCTTGGCCATGATTACCACCAAAGTGGTTACCATTCTTGGCATGATAATTTCCTCCACGATGGTTATCATTGTTCACGGCCGTTACACATTTATGATATGATTATTATCGTGTTGCTGGTCATTACCTTTTGGTTGTGCTGACTCATTATCGCGCTCCAATAACTGAGCCCTATTGACAACATCTGGATATAAACAATGTAAGACCCCAACTTATTATTAATGAAATTTAATTTTCTCCATTTATTATTTTGAAATAGTAAGGGTTGATTTGATTAATGTGGATAATTAGGGGTAAAATACGCAAATATTTCAAAATAAGCAAGTGGTTATAAAATATTCATTGTTGTTTGGGAATATTCGTTTGGTCGTGGAATATTCGTATCGCGTCGGGATATTCGTATTTACGGCACAAGCGCAAGCGACGTGTGTGGGCCCCATAACTGAAAAGCGATTGGATGAAGAAAACGACAAATATAAGTTGTTTAAAAATAACGATAGTTATTACTATCAAATAATCACCGTTAAAATCTTTGGGTGGTTAAAACACAAGAAGACACCAGATCAAACACCAATTATTGATTCTTACGTAAGAAGACACTATTTAATAATGGTTACAAAAATATCGCTCAAAGATTTTATTGATTCAATAATTGTTGCATTGATATTTTATATTACCGTTGTTTCAATAAATTGTCATTACACTATTTTTTCCATTATCGAGACAATAATTCATATTATCTGAATAATATTATTGGATAAAATTATTGGCAATGTCTAGAAAGTTCTATCTAAGGAGAGGTTTGGTCACCTAATTGCGCTACCAAGAAGAGAGAAATCTTTATTCGAAAGCCCCTCTTTCCTGAGAACCGCCTCGTTGTCAATATTGTGATTCTCGTAATATTATTTGTGAATAATTAATTATTGATTCATATGATAAGAAAAATATTGATTTTATGTGGATATAGATGGAGAAATTTTTAATGTGACAATTGTTGAAAATTGAAATTTTATCTTTTTCTCGATAAAATAATTCATTTAAATATATTATTATATTTTAATAATATAATAATGGTGATATTATTACAACGAATGTGGGATATATGAGTATACGAGGAGGAAGAGTATTTTTGTTGCAATAAATATTTAAAACATGTTAAACATGTCGGTGGATCCCATTTATCGATCGAAATTTGATTATAGCACTGTAAAATCGTCCGTTTATGGATTTCGGTCAATTTTTGTTTGGAATTTGGAAAAACTTTCTTCTGTAAAGTTGTAGAGAATTGAATTTCCTATAAGAATGCGTGAGATTCGAATTTTCTGGCAAAAGGGCTATTTATTATGAATTATTGAAGCTCCAAAGCTCCGAAATAATTAATTTTTGGAAGTTTAAAATATTTAAAATTAGAAAAACGTTTTTTTGTTCTTAGTCTTGTGTAGTGGGCTGGTTGGTGGCTAATGTTGGGCAAATTAAGTGTGCGTTGGAAAAATATATATATATATTATTAATTTATTAAATTTTCTACTTTGGTGTTCTAAGCAATTTCCTATAAATAGGGTGCTTAGGTTAGAATTAAAAATCACACCAGAAACTGAAGTTTTCTCTCAATATATTATCGAGCGTATTCTTGTGAGTATTTTGAGTATACTTTGAGTATTGCTATACGGTACAAGTTCAAGTCATAGCCAATATCCGGTGTTTCAACTAGAAGAATTGTCTTTGTGAGGTAAGGGATATTATTATTTTTTTGTAATGATATTATTTCTTCAATATCATTATGCTGAAATATTGATCTGAATTTTTTATCAAATTTGAAACTTTTGGTGTCGGAGTTACTATTCACGTATACGGCACTATTCACGATATCTGACACTTATTCACGAATACATTTATACTATTCATCGAAAAATGAAAATTTTCCTTTTCGCCTAAAATATCTATTGTGGATACTAGCTTTGATTGTATCCATGTTTTGATCATTCTTGAATTTTACACCGTTATGATTATTTTTAAGGTATTTTTGGACATGTATAAAACAAAGTACGAATCCTTAATCCTTAATCCTTAATCCTTAATCCTTGTCATTTTGTTTCACCGGATTCGCTTTTTTAAAAATATTTTTCATCACCCTCGCCTCTTAAATGATGATATTATTGAATATCTTTGGCTCAGAGTAAAAGATGAATGATTTCTCAAGAATATCTTTGGCCCGTAGTGCAAAGATGAACAGTGTTTAGATGAACACGACTTAATCGATGAATATCTTTGGCCCAGAGTGCAAAGATGAATATTTGATTCCGATATATATTGGTTGATGTTACAGGATAAAAGATAGACGATGAACTTTAAATTCATACATAGAAGATAGTAGTTTGCATTCTCTACTTAACTCTTCTAATGAATTATTATGTTCACCATAATATTGATTTAAAATTTGTTGTCTATTGTATTCTATTAGATTTTTCCTCGTCAAGACTAACGATAATTTGTTGTATATTATCTTAGTCATAATATTCTTTATCGGGCTAGTTGAGCTCACCCTTTTCCTTTTTGTTCCATTTTTCTTCTCGTGAGGCGAGAATATAACGAGTACGAAGCCTGGGTATGGGAATGAAAGATCTAGAGAGAGTTATTTAGTAGTCCTCACCATTTTGGTAAAATAATGTGTCAATAAATGTGATGAGGATTTATCCGAGTATAGATATTGTCTAGAAGATAATATTTGTATTCAAACTCACAGCTTTATTGTTGTAATAATAAAGTTGTAGTTGTTTCGTACCATGTATTGACAACTCGTAATGGGTGTTGTATACCTATTTTGGGGCGCGCCACAATGGTATCGAGCTTAGGATATGATCTCCAAGCGAGATCGGGAATAGAACTAGGAGGGAGAGATGAGTAAATCCTTCACTAGTGTGTCCTACCTAAGCTTATTTGTTAGTTGGTCAAGATATAAGGATATTATGTGATATATTGATTTCCTTAATTAACCCTTATTTTATGACAAGATTTGAGAATGTCGATCGAGAATATTAACAATGGAAATGAGACCGTGGAGACGCCTCTGACTCACCAACGAGGAGAACGTGCAACATCTCGGGCAATGTTCCTCCCGTGAACAACACCAATGAAAGCGATGATGAACGAGGGATGTTTAGAAGCTTTTTGCAGCTCATGCAAAATCATACGAGGAGACTCGTGTTCAAAATACAGAGGAGAAATGATAGCAATTCACTGGGTTTGTCACAACCAAGCAAGCTTCAAAGAGTTGGGACCACCAGAATTTAAGGGAAAGCTAGATCCGATCATGGCGAAACATGGGTCAAGCAAATTACCAAGATATTCGATGTCTTGGGATGCACGGAGGAACAGAAGGTTCCATTCGCCACCTTTATGTTCCGTGGCGAGGCGATCATCATGGAGTCTCGTGAAGCGCACCCATCCAAATTTCAAGACTCAAAGATGTCTTGGGAGACATTTCAAAATTATTTAATGACAAATACTTTCCCGAAAGTGTTCATTATATGAAGGAAGTGGAGTTCATCGATTAGAACAAAACAACATGACGGTGTCTCAAAGACGAGGCAAAGTTTGCAGAGTTATCCAGTGTTTGCACCTCATTTGGTGGAGAATGAGGAACGATGACGCGGATGTTTCGAGAGGTTTGAAACCCAAGATACGCATAATATCTCATTTCTCATAAATTTTCTCTATTCGATATGTTGTTAATGTGGCTCAATTGTTAGAGCGAGAGAATGAGTATGTTCAACCGAGGGACCATAACCAGGGATCGTACTGTAGATAGCGATCAATGTAATAATGATAACCAAATGGAGAAAGAAACAGACAGACAAAAATGGTTACCACTCTGTGGTAATCATGGCCATGAAAATAGAAGAAGCGAGTCGAGAGGAGATTTTAAAAGAGGAGATTAAACAACGACCATATGAAGAGACGACAAAGTCTTAAGAAGAATCGGTTCTAAGGAGGAGAACGACCACCCATTATATGCTACAAATGCGAAAAAGAGGGACATATCACCAAACCGCCCACAACAGCTTCAAGGTATGCTATAATTGTGGAAAGGAAGGACATATCGCCGAGATTATACTGTAGAATAAACCTAGTTCAATGGGGACGGTGACTCAAAAGATCGTCCCGTAAAAAGTCAAAGTCAACGATTCCGGGAAGAGCGTTTGTTGTGATCGGTCAAAATGCGAGGAACCCAAACGAGGTGATCACGGGTAAGCTATTTATAAATTCTTACGAAGTTTATACCTTACTTGATACCGCTGCTACCCATTCATTTATCTCTCCCGAATGTGCTCAATGTTTAAACTTAACTCCGGAGAAATTAGACTTTGACCTATCTCGTGGAAACTCCGTTAGAGAAACTTTCATCACATCCACCGCTTATAAATCTTGTTTGATTCAAGTTGGCACCATCACCTTACCCGTTGACCTTATCTCTTTAAAAATACTTGCTTTTGATGTGATTTTAGGGATTGATTGGTTAACTACTCATCATGCCAAAATTGATTGTTTTCGTAAGGTTGTTAGTTTTTATATTCATAACCAACCTATTGTACGAATTCAAGAAACTAAACCATTAAAATCAATCACTGTCATATCTAATCATAAAGCTATTCGTTTATTGAAAAACGGATGTCAAGCTTTCTTAGCCCATGTTATGGATTTGAATAAAGACACGTCAAATTTGAATAATATTCCTGTTGTTATTGACTTTCCCGACGATTTCAAGAACTTCCCTGGCCTACCCCGTAACGTGAAGTTGAATTCTTTATTGATCTTGAACTCCGTATAAAGCCCATTTCTAAAACCCCATATCGAATGGCTCCTATTGAACTTCGTGAGTTAAAGGTCCAACTACGAGAATTGTTGGACATCGGTTTCATTCGTCCTAAGACATCTCCTCGGGGTGCTCCTGCTTTATTCAGTAAGAAGAAAGACGGGAGTATGCGACTTTTGTATTGACTATCGAATCAAACCATGTCACCATCAAGAATAGGTATCCTTTACCTCGTATTGATGACTTGTTTGACCAACCAGCAAGGGGCACAATTCTTTTCAAAAATCAATCTTCGCTGGATATCATCACCAAGATTAGAACCGAGGATATTCCAAAGACCGCCTTTCGTAACTCTGGTAGATGGGCATTATGAATTCTTAGTCATGTCTTTCGGACTAACTAATGCTCCTCGCGGCTTTCATGGATATGATGAACCGAGTATTCAAGGAATATTTGGATCATTGTTGTTGTTTTTATTGATGACATCCTCATATATTCCAAAAGTCGTGAAGATCATGAGCACCATTTGAAGTCGGTAGTCCAAAGGCTTCGTGAAAACAAACTATATGCCAAATTGAAGAAATGCGAGTTCGCTTGAGGAAGTAGCGTTTCTTGGGCACGTGGTGTCAAAACATGGAGTATCCGTGGACCCGCCAAGATTGAAGCAATACAAAGTTGGGAGCAACCAAGTCATGGATCAAGTACGAGCTTTTGGGTCTAGTTGGTTATTATCGGAGATTCGTGGAAGGGTTTTCTCGAATCGCTACTCCATTAACTCAAATAACTCGGAAGGATACAAAATTCGCTTGGAGCGAAGAATGCGAGAAGAGTTTCCAAGAGCTTAAGAGGAGACTTATTTCGCACTGCTTCTAACAATACCATCCGGTTCGGATGGATTTGTTATCTCACAAATGATGCTTCGTGCAAAGGGTTAGGATGTGTTCTCATGCAACGTGGGAAAGTCATAGCCTATGCCTCGCGACAACTTAAAGAGTATGAGAGGAATTATCCTACTCATGATCTAGAGTTAGCAAAGCAATGCTGCTCGCTATTAAAGATATGGAGGCACTATCTATATGGGGAGAAAGTGGAGATATATTCGCACCATAAAAGCCTAAATATTTCTTCACTCAAAAAGAACTCAACACGCAAGCAACGACGCTGGCTCGAGCTATTGAAAGACTACGACCACACTATTCAATACCATCCCGAAAAGCTTAACGTGGTAGCTAACGCTGCGTTGAGTAGAAGATCATATGCGGAATGAGTGCGATGATGTCAAGTATACGATAGAGCCAAATTAAATAAAAAGTTAAGGTTGCTCAAGCCACCGAATCTTGAGCCGATGCGTATGAAAGAAGAAAGTACAAGAAAGAGCTATTCCTAAGCGAGAATTGATGAAGAAGGAATACTTGAGTCCACTCTAGACTTTGTGTCCCTAACGACTTCGATTTGAAGTACAAGATTATGATGGAGGCACACAATACACCATTTGCTATCCATCTCGAAGTACCAAAATGTATCGTGATCTTCTACATACATTTTGGTGGAACAATATGAAGAGAGAGATTGAAAGTTTATCTCGATGTGTTTAACTTGTCAACGTGTAAAGGCGAGCATCTAGTACCTAAGGGTCCGTTATAACCACTTGAGATTCCGAAATGGAAGTGGGAACATATTACCATGGATTTCGTTACGGGTCTTCCTACTACGCTTTCTCAAGGCATCAATGCTATTTGGGTTATTGTTGATAGATTAACCAAGTCCGCTCATTTCTTGCCGATACGGAGACTTATTCCCTTGAACGCCTTGCTAGTATGTACGTGAATGAGATTGTGAGGTTGCATGGCATGCCCAGATCCATTGTTTCGGATCGTGACCCAAGATTAACTTCAAGATTTTGAGTTAGCTTGCAAAAAGCTATGGGCACGGATTTGATTTATTCGGCCGCATACCATCCTCAAACCAGACGGACAATCGAAGGACTATTCAAACTCTTGAAGATTTATTAAGACTCGTGTCCTGCACTTCAAGGGCGCTTGGGATAAGTATTTACCATTGGTGGAATTCTCCTACAACAACAAGCTTATCGGCAAGTATAGGTGTGGCTCCATTTGAAGCATTATATGGACGAAAGTGTCGCTTCCAAAGATGTTGGGACGAGGTGGGTGAAGCAACATTGTTGGGACCCGAAGTTACACGTACGTATGACTACGGAAAAGATCCAAATGATTCGACAATGTATACAAACGGCACAAGATCGACAAAAGAGTTATGCGGATCTTCATCGAAAGGACGTGGAATTTAGTATAGGGGATCATGTATTGTCATGAAGTTGCTCCATGGAAGGGAGTTACAAGATTTGGGAAGAGAGGAAAGCTCAATCCACGATTTATCGGTCCACTTCAAATTCTTGACCGAGTAGGAAATGTATCCTATAGACTCGTGTTACCTCCCGAGTATGTCTCATGTTTCATAATGTGTTTTTCATATCTGCATTTTGTAAATATGTGAAAGACCCAAAACCACGCTATAGAGTTAGAACCTACGAGATAGTCAAGACTTAATGTATGAGGAGGTACCACCAAGATCTTGGATAAGAAGGAGCATGTCCTACGCCAAGAAAGGTCATACCACAAGTTAAAGTTCTGTGGAGGAATCATGCTATAGAGGAAATGACCGAAATTGAAACGGAAATGAATGCGAGGTATCCTCACCTTTTCAAACACTGTGTACGTACGCCAATTTCGAGGACGAAATTTCATAAGGAGGGAGGTCAGAAGACCCCAACTTATTATTAATGAAATTTAATTTTCTCTATTTATTATTTTGAAATAGTAAAGGTTGATTTGATTAATGTGGATAGTTAGGGTAAAATACGCAAATATTTTAAAATAAGCAAGTGGTTATAAAATATATTCATTGTTGTTTGGAATATTCGTTTGGTTGTGGAATATTCAGATCGCTTGGGAATATTCGTATTTACGCCAAGCAAATGTGTGTGTGCCCCATAATGGAAAGCGATTGGATGAAGAAAACGACAAATATAAGTTGTTTAAAAATAACAACGTAGTTGTTACCATTAATATCGTTAAAATACTCTATGGTTAAAAATACAAGAAGATACATACCAGATTGCACCAATTATTGATTCTTACGTAAGAAGGCACTATTTAATAATGGTTACAAAGAATTATCGCTCAATATTTTATTTTATTGATTCAATAATTGCTTTGCATTGATATTTTATATTATTGTTGTTTCAATAAATTGTCATTACACGATATTTTCCATTATCAGAGCAATAATTCATATTATCTGAATAAGATTATTGGATAAAATTATTGGCAATGTCTAGAAAGTTCTGTTTAAGGAGAGGTTTGGTCACCTAATCATGCGCACCAAGAAGGAGAAATCTTTATTGAAAGCCCCTCTTCCTAGAACCTACTCGTTGTCAATATTGTGATTCTCAGTAATATTATTTGTGAATAATTAATTATTGATTCATATGATAAGAAAAATATTGATTTTATGTGGATATAGATGGAGAAAATTTTTAATGTGACAATTGTTGAAAATTGAAATTTTATCTTTTTCTGATAAAATAATTCATTTAAATATATTATTATATTTTAATAATATAATAATGGTTATATTTTTACAACGAATGTGGGATATATGAGTATACGAGGAGGAAGAGTATTTTTGTTGCAATAAATGTTTAAAACATGTTAAACATGCTCTGCGGACCCCATTTATCGATCGAAATTTGATTATAGCATGTAAAATCGCCTCGCTTGTGGATTTCGGTCAATTTTTATTTGGAATTTGGAAAACTTTCTTCCGCAAAGTTGTAGAGAATTGAATTTCCTATAAAAATGCGCGAGATTCAAATTTTCTGGCAAAAGGGCTATTTATTATGAATTATTGAAGCTCAAAAGTTCAAAAATAATTGATTTTTAGAAGTTTAAAATATTTAAAATTAGAAAAACGTTTTTTTTGTTGTTAGTCTTGTGTAGTGGGCTGGTTGGTGGTGATGTTGGGCAAATTAAGTGTGTGCGTTGGAAAATATATATATATATATTATTAATTTATTAAATTTTCTTTTTTGTTGTTAAGCAATTTCCTATAAATAGGTGCTTAGGTTAGAATTGAAAATCACACCGTAAACTCAAGTTTTCTCTCTATATATATTATCGAGTTTATTCTTGTGAGTATTTTGAGTATACTTTGAGTATTGCTATACTGCAAGTTCAAGTCATAGCCTATATCCTGTGTTTCAACTAGAAGATCTGCCTTTTGTGAGGTAAGGGATATTATTTTTTTCATAATGATATTATTTCTTCAATATCATTATGCTGAAATATTGATCTGAAGTTTTTATCAAATTTGAAACTTTTGGTGTCGGAGTTACTATTCACGTATACGGCACTATTCACGTATACGACACTATTCACGAATACGGCACTATTCATCGAAAAATGAAAATTTTCCTTTTCGTCTAAAATATCTATTGTGGATACTAGCTTTGATTGTATCCATGTTTTGATCATTCTTGAATTTTACACCACTATGATTATTTTTGAGGTATTTTTGGACATGGATAAAACAAAGTACGAATCCTTAATCCTTAATCCTTAATCCTTGTCATTTTGTTTCAATCGATTCGCTTTTTAAAAATATTTTTCATCAACCTCACCTTAAATGATGATATTATTGAATATCTTTGGCTCAGTAGTAAAAGATGAATGATTTCAAGAATATCTCTTTGGCCCAGTAGTAAAAAGATGAACAGTGTTTAGATGAACATGACTAATCGATGAATATCTTTGGCTCAGAGTAAAAAGATGAATATTTGATTCCGTATATATATCGTTGATGTTGCAGGATAAAAGATAGATGATGAACTTTTAAATTCATACATAGAAGATAGTAGTTTGCATTCTCTACTTAAATCTTCTAATGAATTATTATTTTCGCTGCGAATATTGATTTAAAATTTGTTGTCTATTGTATTCTATTAGATTTTTCCCTGTTGAAGACTAACGATAATTTGTTGTATATTATCTTAGCCATAATATTCTTTACTGGGCTAGTTGAGCTCACCCTTTTCCTTTTTGTTCCATTTTTCTTCTCAGGAGGCGAGAATATAGCAAGTACGAGTCGAGGTATGGAATGAAAGTTCTAGAGAGAGTTATTTAGTAGTCCTCACCATTTTTGTAAAATAATGTGTCAATAAATGTGATGAGGATTTATCTGAGTATAGATATTGTCTAGAAGATAATATTTGTATTCAAACTCACAGTTTTATTGTTGTAATAATAAAGTTGTAGTTGTTTCTGTACCATGTATTGACAACTCAGAATGGGTGTTATATACCTATTTTGGGGGCGTCACAAACAAAGTTTGTGAGAAATGAGGTATTGACATATCTCAGGTTTCAAACCTCTTAGAAACATTCGCGTCATTCGCTCCATTGTTAACATTTTCAGCTGCCATTTTCAAACACTGCCACAAAAAAGGGTTAATTGACATATCACATATTATCCATATACTCTAACCGACCAATTAAATACCAAATAAACTTAGGTAGGTCATACTAACGAAGGAATTCCGCCTCCCCCCTCCTAGTTCTTGTCTCACATCTCACCAGGGATCATATCCTAAGCTTTGATACTAATCATGACGCCCCCCAAAAATAGGTATACATCACCTATTCGAGTCGCCAAATACATGGTACAAAATACAAATACAATCTTAAATATACAACATGAGCTGTGAGTTTTAATACAAATATTGTCTTCTAGACAGTATTCAAACTCAAAATAAGTCCTCAATACATTTATTAACACACTATTTCATAGAATAGTGAGGACTACTAATGATATCATCTGGACCGTCACTCCGTTCCCCGACAAGTCCCTGTTACGTTCTCATTTCCTAAAGAGAACAATGAAAGTAAAAGGGTGAGCTCAACGAGCCCAGTAAGAAATATTATGACTAAGATAATGCAGAATAAATTATCGTTAGCCTTCAACAGTGTTAAACTAATACAATACAACAAACATCAAGTTTAACTGCAGCGGAATAAGCAATCCATTAAAAGAGTCAAGTAGAGAATAAAATCTACTATCTTCTATGATTTAAAAGGTTTTTCATCACTTTTATTGCTAAGACTAATCGTAATAAATAAACCACATCATCCCTGCACTACGACCAAGGATATTCATTAGTATCACAACCACAAATTATCCATGCACTACGGGCCAAGGATATTTGTGTATTCATCAATGGTCATGATCATGCCAACAACTGTGCATCAATGCACTACGGGCCAATGAGGACTTTTACCACATCATTTGTAACATTACGGTCATGATTATAACGAATAAACCCTGGTAATAATCATACCAAGTCCATCTATGCACTACAGGCCACATATGACTTTCAATATAATATAAACATGAGAATGATGACAATGATATAAGAATTCAATAAAACAAGTTCAAGAATTAATTTATCTAGGAACCAATAATGTCCAAATTGTCAACATGATACTGCTTAGTGGAGTAAAATTCAAGAATGCTTAGAAGAATATTTCCATGAAAAGATATTGAATGAAGGACAAATATCCCGGATATTCTACTAATTTCATGGAATACTGAAGCCAAAATTTTAACCATCTGAGTATAATAGAATATATGAGACTGCAAATGGATTTTCGCCCGCCATGCGGTAATCCACGTAGACAGATCATTTCCATAAGTTAATAAGAAATGATTCCAAAGGATCATTCACCATGCATGCGGTAATCAAATAGACAGGTTATTCCAACAGTGTAATAAAGAATGGAACCAGGTCATGCGTAATCCACACAGACAGGATATTCCAATAGAATAATAAAGAATGGAACCAGGTCATGCGTAATCCGCACAGACATGATGTTCCAACAGAATAATAGAGAATGGAACCAGGTCATGCTTAATCCACACAAACAGGATGTTCCAACAGAATAATAAAGAATTGAATAACAACAGAATTCACCAGGCATGCGATAGACGACACACACAGGTTATTCTAATAAAATAATAAAGAATGGAATAACAGAAGAATTTCACTGTGTATGCGGTATTGTGATGTATTAAAAGTTATTCAACATAATAATAAAGAATGGAATAACAACCCTTATGAGTATTGAAAGAAAATAACTCTCTTCATGAATACGAAAGAAATAATACCCCTTACGAGTACAACAAATATTATCCCTTACCTTAGAAAGAAGAGTATTCCGACTGGTAGGGCGAGGATATACTTGAAGAAAACTTGCACTACGCTCAAAGCTTTCTTAAACTCTAAAGAAATACGCTCAAGATTATAGAAAAAGAATTCTCTGAACTTCTGGTGTGATTGTCCATTCTAACTAAGCATCCTATTTATAGGAGAATGGAAATGATACCATGCAATAAAATATAATATAAAATATACCGTCGTACGGATATTCCCCGACAAAAAGAATATTCCCCGACCAATCGAATATAATACAACAACTTGCATAATTTGCCAAATTTATAAATACTACTCACAACTATAACATTATATCAAATTCACACCATAATATTCAAAAAAATATTTGGAGAAATTTAAATCTTTATTCGCAAAATTTGCGGTCTCACATGATATGTGTGAATGGTGTAACCAGTATGGTGTAAGGTGTAAGGTGAATTTCGGGGACGAAATTCTTAGATGAAGGGGTGAATGTGACAACCCGAGAAATTAGACAATTTATTAAAATCTTAAATGATGGATTTACGGTCAAATAATAGACCTAGACAAAAAATAAGTGTATGCGTTTGATATTTTTGGGAATGAATTTTGAGGATTTCAAAATTCTGTGAAGGATTTAGGTGAATTATTCAGGATTAAGAGTATATGTGAATATGTTATGTGAATATGGTATTATATGTGTACAGTATGTGGTTAAGGGTCAAGGGTTGACCAGATAAATTTTATGAGTATCACCCATAATATTATTGTCGAATATCGACGTTCAATTAGAAAACCCTAACAATGGATAAGAAACCCTAGAAACCAGTTCTGGAAACCCTAATTTCGGTTCTAGGTATCCGAAACCTTAATTTAGATATTGAAAACCCTAATTTGGGAATTTAAATGTTATGTATAAGTTTAAACGTCATTAATTGTAATTTATTAGGGAAACCCCTAATGAATTACTTGAAACCCTAATTGATTATTAGAAAACCCTAATACCAGATCTGGAAACCCTAATTTTGGATTTTGGGAATTTAAAACCCTAATCTGGGAACTTAAAGGATAATTATAATGCTTAAGTGCTATTAATTATAATATTAATTAGGGTAAAGCTTAATTAATTAGCAAACCATAATTTTATATTTTAAACCCTAATTGTTCCGTCAGAAACCCTAATGTATAATTATGGACTTAATTGCTAAATTAGTAATTTTAATTGAGATAAATTAATCCTAATTAGCAAACTTGAATTATGATTAAGAAATCTTAATATACTTAGAGAATCTTAATTATAATTTAGAAATGTTAATTTTTTATTTTCAAAACCTAATTCGGAAATCCTAGAAAGGTGAATTATGGAAAGCTTAGGTTTTAACCCTAAGGGTTAAACCTCAAGGGTTTCATCAAATGACAATTCTAGAATAGAAATTGTATGAAAAATGACATTAATGCCCTTTTTATATTTTATTAAGTTGGTTTATAGGTTTTGACTTTAGGTGAACATGTTCACCAAAACCTAACCCTAGCCATGTGCTCTATATTAAATAACAGCCAATCTTGACACCTAGCAATTAGATGCAATGAATCAACTAGATTGAAAAGGAGAAAAGTAAGTAAAGTTATTCACTTTACTTGTCAAAATATCCAAGACCATTCTCTCTCTAAAAATTCGAGTATAAGAGTGAAAAGAAGTGAGAAGTTAAGATAAAATCATCTCTTAGCTTAACAAGAACAGATTCAAGGATCAGAAATCAAAAATCAAAGTGTAAAAGAGGTATAAACCTTAATCTTAGAAATCTTATGATTTGATGTTATATATTGTAATTTGTTGACTAGATATGTGTTACAGGGTGTCATTTGATGATATGGGTTGTCAAAACCTA
Source organism: Panax quinquefolius (assembly GCA_020205615.1). NCBI lineage: Eukaryota > Viridiplantae > Streptophyta > Magnoliopsida > Apiales > Araliaceae > Panax > Panax quinquefolius. The sequence goes on along the minus strand of JAINUW010000110.1, from coordinate 233,516 downwards.
GATCCATATCATTTTGATGCTCGAAATTTGAGTTTTTAGAAATCTGGGAAAAGCTTGAAAAATGGCCTGACAACTATATGTTAGAGGCCATATATCTTTATCTGTTAAGTGTTAGTGTTGTTTTATGTTATAGATCTATAGTAAGCCATGTTGTCTATGATCTGGAACTGGAAACAGGGTCAGATCATGCCTAATTTTCAAGTTATAGGTGGTCAAACATGGTTGACCGACCATGAGAGACTATTTCTGGAAAACCCAGAATTCTAGGATTTGTCTGACAAGGTTTTAAGGCCATGAATCTTACTGTTATTTGCTTGTTTGGCAATGTTTTTGTTTTCATGACGAAGTCTAGTATGTAGACTACATAGTGAAGTTACTATATCACTTATATCATAACCAGAATGTAAAATAATCGCAGTCAAACTAGCATTGACTACCAGCCTCATGATTAAATCTGGAAAACCCAGATTTCTCAAGAACAACCCCTCTGACAGGGTTTGACCAGATCACAACTTAATATTATGTTATATTTGGACTGAGTTCATGATATTTATGTGTTCTATTACATATGTACTACATGTATGTACTAAGAGGTCGACCAGTTAATGACCAGAATGTATATAAAATCGAGCCACAAGGTGGTCACTCGAAACTGACTGGGAATCTAGGAAACCCAGAAATCCCAATAGGCCTCTAACAACAACTTTGCGGGCTTGGATCTTGCAATTTTGATGCTTAATGACTTATATGAAGATATATACTTGTAGTATTACATAAATACTAAAAGATTAATGTCTTAACAAACCTAAAAATCAAAAAGAACACTGAATTAAACTCGGTCAAACCTCCTACATGACATGAAGACTCAAGAACAGCTGAAGAACACTTTCAGCGACGGTTTTGTCACTAAAGCCACTTTTAGCGACAGTTTATTTTGGAAAAATATTTATTTTTATTAATAAATAGAGAAAAATGATTTTTAATTATTAAAAATACATAATGAATTATGAAAATTTATTTTAAAGCATGAAAAATAGTTTTTAATTATTTTGAGTATATTTCAAAAATAATTAATATTTTTTTAATATAAAAGGTATTTAATTTATTTAATTAAAATAGTAAATAAATTATTTAAAAATAGTTTTAATTCATGAAAAATAATGAAAAATTATGTTATGATATTAAAAAAAATATTTTATGATATTTTTGATGACTTTTAATATTTTGTGATGAATTTCATTAATAATTTATTATTAATGGTAATTAATTTATTTAATAAATATTTTAAATAAATTATAGAAAAATAGAATTAATGATTTAAAATCATATAAAATGATTTAAGTGTTATAAAAATATTTTAAGTTATAAATTATAACTTTTGATATTTTCCCATGAAAATATTAATATTTTAATATTAAAAGAAATTATCTGGATAATGGATTTAAGTGTTTAAAAATTATATAAATGTGATTTTAAGGTATTAAAAATACTTTGTGATATTATAAATATGATTTTCATTAATATTTAATATTAAATAAATATTAATGATTAAGGAATTATGTGGTATTTATATTATATAAATACGATATAAATGATTGAAAAATTATGATAAATAGTAATAATTACTTAAAAATTATTACGAGCTTATGAAAATTATTTTTACTGATAATATGATTATCTAAGATATTGTTAAGTGTTTAGGCAGAGTTTAATTGAACTTAAACTCGATATTTGTCCCACTGCATCACGGGATGATAGAATTGTGTCGGTTTCAACTCGGACTTAAATAGTCTGACTTGATGCTAAGTTTTATGTGCTGAATAGACTGATAGGGTTATGTGCTATGTGTTTAGGTTATTCTGTGTGTGTGTGTGTATATATATATATAATAGTATTATATTATGATGATATTATTCTAATATTGGAGATCTATATTACTAATATTAGGTCTTTGGATAAAGCATTATAAATTGTGTAGCGGTAATCAACGGTTCAGGCAAATTTTTCTAAACTCTAATAAGAGTTGTTTCATTCGGATATGCTTATGGTTAATCAGTGTTGATTTCCATGTAAAATTGTACTTTGTACATATTGCATGTATAAGTCAGGTATGAAAGGTTGAGCACCTTCATTACCATTTGGTCGAGATAAATTTGTTCATGTTTAATACTTGTTCAGTCAAAAGTTTGTTTGCGCTAATTCACAACTATATTGATGAATTATAGCCAACTTATTATTCAGACTCTTTTGATCATGATATATCCTTAAATAAAATTTAAACTTGCTAGGCAACTTTCATGCTCACCCTTGTTATATCATGATAAACATTGCAGATAAGGCGAATACGTTCGGATACATGAAAAGGTTAAAGCCAAGTTCAGCTTAGGATAAAATATGCAGCTAATTTGTAATAGTATAGTTTGATAATAATGTCATGTGTTAGATAATTTATGATTTGTGTATAAGTTAAGGTTACTCGATTTTGGGGAATAGTGTGTAAAGTGTATTGTATAAACAATTTACGTTTATATCTTCTTCAATAGTTATAAAATGATTGTACCAGATCCGTAATTTGGGGCTGTCACACCAAGGAAAGTGGTTACTTGGTGGCTAAGTTGTTATAGAGGTGGGAATAGTATGGAGGTCACACAATGACAATTATGCCCTCCATTTAGATTGACTATAAAAGAAAGCTTAAGTTGGTCATTTGTTGTTTTATAAGAATTGTCCAACTTATATTGAGAGAGAGAAAGAGCTCGAAATAAGTAATCATCCTACTTTGAAGCAAACCATAACAAGTTTTACCAAGAACGTGAAGAACAAAAAGGTAAAATTTCGTAAACATTAACTTTTATAATTTTCAATTCCTTATTCGTAAAGAATTATAGATTGGTGGAGCATGCCTCTTATGGAGGAATAAGGATGGCTTTTAATCATTAAAACACTGATAAGTCATGTTTAAAAAGCAATCGTAAGGGTTTACATAAATTTAAACCGTAGAAACCATTGAATGATAACATGGTTGTTGATGGACAAATTGAAAACCATCGCTATTAGGATATGTGCATCTTGCTTGGTTAGGATGTAGATACAGAATCAATGGAGTTGTTCCATTTGATTTGGCATATAGAACACGAGTAACGAAGTTATGGCAAATTTTACGGAATTAGACGTTAAACGTCAAAAATATAGAAATCCCGGATTAGTAGTCAAAAGTTGTCGTGTGACTTGGAAATGTTGGTTTTCAATATCAACACGTGAGATATAGTATTCAAGAGTTATGGACTCAAGAATTGTCAAATTCTGACTTAGAACGAAGAAAACGAGTATTGAATGCTCAAGAACGATAAACGAACGCTCGATAATGAACTTAAAAGTGAATTCTGGGTTAACGGATTCAAAAATATAAAACTCTTACATTAACGCGTAGAGTATGTAATTTTTGAGTTGTGGGATTTTGAATGAGTCAATTCCGATGAAAAACAAATAAGTTATGAAGCCGGGAAGTTCGTCGAAAAAGTTAACTATCAAACAATTACAAAAAAAAGTTTGGCGCCAACGATGCATAAAGCTTGCTTAGAAGCGGCCAATGCATGCCACATGCATGATAATAGAGCTATCAAGAGTGGCACCACAACGCCATTCACACATATAAGTTCCGCGCCGCTGCGCTGGGACGAGGGTCTGGCTACTGTAAACTGGCGCCGCAGTGCCAGTGTTGCATGTAAGGGTCGCGCCACAGCGCCAAGACAAGGAAAATGTTGGGCAAGTTAGGTTTGAACTCAAATGTTTCAAGACCACTATAAGCCAAGTTTATATACTTAATGTACATACTAAAACCATTCTTATGTTACATATATTAACATATATTATGATGAACTTTGGGATCAAACACAAGTTGTTAGTAAGTAAACGAAGAACGTGAAGTGTAAATAAGTAAACCGTGAACGGTGTTTGACATTGGTACTTCACCAATGATGATCAAGTTTCGGTTAGTAACATAAGAACGTTAACAAGCCGTGATGAAGGGTAGTAAGTCGAATTGATATTATTAATGAAATAAAGTCAACTAAAACATAGAAGAGAAAGAAGTTGGTAGAAATAATGTGATTGATTGTTTGGTAGCTAATTACAGTGTGCTATGTGAATATATCATGTAGATTCTATAAAGACTGAGAATTGTTTAATATTTTATTCGAAGACGCTTGAAGGAAAGTTTTCTTAACGCTTGTCTAACCTTCGTGTTAGCCGAGTTTTCTGTGATTCATTTAATGAGTTGCATGAATGATTTGTGTACGTGTCTTTCTATATATAGAAATGATAACGCTATCATATGCCATGTATTTGGTACGGATTCAAAGGTAAGTTTGTCTATGAACAAACAAAAGTATTTTTCATCGTTTATTCAATGGGCACGCGAGTTTGCCAAATCTTAAATGTAAATACGATTAACAGATCAATGTTGATCAACATAGAGTACTATAGGCTGATCACCTAGAAGTGCTCGTAAGAAATGTCGAATGTACAGCCTTAGTGCTGTGATATCATTTTCAAATATGAAAACAGAAAGAGTATGTTCATGGTCTTTTGACCGGTTCAGAATTCCTAAACTATTATATACTTTGGGGATTGATGTTATGAATTGATAAGTACTAGTTAATGTTTTGTAGTACTTCATGACTATTTGTTCAGTTGCGTAAGATAATCATATAATTCACGAATGTGGTATTGATATTATTCTTTGTTAAGCATGTTGAGCTAGTTATGATAACTTCTTGCGTGAATTATATTATTGCAGCTAAAGCCAAACGTACTGAGAATTCTAAGAATGATAAAGGCAAGGCTAAGATGGATAGTTAAATATCTTGTAATAGATTAGTATGGTTGTATGTATTATACTTATGAACAACAAATGATGTAATCGGTTTATGAACCTTGGAAAGGATTTTATTATGATTTTAAAAAGAAGATAGTTAATATAGTCATTGTGTTGTGGTTTCAATGGAATAATTGTATGATTATGAGTACCGTGTAGCACCATATGTCGGGTTGGAAGATACCCGAATTTGAGGGCGTCACACCAATGGATTTTTAAAGAACTATTCTTGGTATGTCTATGCTAATTGTTTCGGCTAGACAGAAATTGATTTGAAATATCAAAATGAATTTTATATCATTCGTGCATTCGATGTAAGAATGGTAAAAGGATGGAGATATTAATGCAATTGAACCAAGTGTTGGATGTGATCTTATGATCAACAACCCGCTATGGTATGATGTATAATATCGAACTCACAAACTGATAAAGTCCTCAACGTACCATGAAAAGTACGGTATCATGACGTCATAAAACATGAACATACTCTTCAAAGAAAGCTCAATTTTCTTTTAAACATGACATACTATTCGTCTTAGCCAAATCAAGTAGCTTAGACCATATCAATAAATTGGATATCAACTTGAAACATTCGTCTAGTCAACTCAATTGACATTGAATACTTCTTTAAATTCTTTTTCAATTCATCAAAATGTTTTATGAATACGTATGAAAGAGGTAGTTTACCTTCTTGGTGATTGTAAACTGACCGTGGAAACAAAGGTTGCGGCGTCATGCTATTATACCTAGTAAGAGTTCATGGTCAATTTGACCCCTCAGCAAAAGTATGAAATATTTTAAAAGAATTCTTATATTCCTCGTTGTTCATTTTACTTCATAATTTTTGATAAGTTATGAAGGTGAGAGAATGTTTGAAAGATAAGAACTTCTTTGAATAGAAGTTGAGAAGAGGGGTAGGCTAAAATTTTGAGGACGAAATTCTGTGAAGAAGGGGTGAATGTGATAACCCGGGTATGGGTGTGGTTTTAAGAAATTCTGAGGACGGAATTTTTATAAGAGTGGAAGAGTGTAATGACCCGGAAATTCGAATCGTCCAGAATTTAAGTTTAAAGAATTAGTTATTAATAAAATGATTTTTTATTAATAATATTTTGTGTTATGTGTTTATTAATCATTCTAAAACCTAGGATAATTATAAGTCGGGAGGATTCTGGCTATGAGCTAGACTGGACGAGTAAGACTTTTGAAGACGAAAATAAAAAAATTTCGGGGAAAAAGACGAAATAGTCATTATTCACCCGACGAAACCTAATGGTTAGGGTTTGAATAACCTAAGCCTTTCTGAGAGTTTTGTCTGTCGAAATAACATTTCGTCGAAAAATTTGATGATAATATGCCATGAAAAGTTAAGTAAGCCGATAAAAGTTTTTCTCGAAAAACGTGAAGAAATCAGACGAAATAAAAATGACGAAAAAGTATTGTTATGTACTTTTCACTCGTTTAACTGAGTTAGGGGAAGACGTGAAGGAAAACGCTTGACACCAAAAAGTGTTTCTTAGTTTTTCGAAAATAAGAAGAATACGTAAAAGTTAATCGGTAAAGGAAAAATAAAATATCCAAAAATATTTAGATTCCGAGAATCGCAGTTTTTAAAACTGTCGGACAAAACCCGAAAGACGGAACCATGAAACTTACAAGCTATGTTTCGTGAATAGTAAGGAGGTTAACTAAGGATGTGGAAATAGTAAACTTAAGGGCTAAGTAAACTTAAGGAGTAAGTAAACTTAGTGCTTAAGTCATGAATAGTAAGGAGGTTTGGGGGTAAAATGACTAAAATACCCCTAGCCTTGGTTTTCTATAAATAGGAAGCTTAAATCATTTGTTTAGGATTTTGAAAATCCTACAACATTTGAGAGAGAGAGATTTTGGATGTGTAACGCCCCAAAAAAAATTAGATTTTTGAGAATTAAATTTTTATTTGATTATGTGGATTAAATGAATTTAATTAATTAATTATGAGAGTAAGCTATTTGACGGTCGTTCTATGACCTAGACATATCGGAATGTCATAGTATTTTGGCTATGTGGTAGAATTAAACTGTTTGAATTTCCAAGACGAAAACAAAAGCTTTTCGAGAAATTTTCTGAAAAACACTCTTCACGCATTTCTACTCGGGAATTATTTTTGAACTTCCGAGAAATACGTAATGATAGAATATCGAGGTGAGATAGAATATCCAATAATATTTTAGTTATGGCAAACGCAGTTTTTCGCTTGCGGACTTAAAACCTAACGATTAAGGAAAGTGAGTTCCGAGAAGAAAATGTAATACGTATAATGAATTAAAGCGTTGATCGTATAATACGTAGGTATTGTACGAGGTAATGAATACGAGTATAATACGAGGTGTTATACGAGTATAAATGAATGATTGAATGTCGTATATTAAATAAGTATACGAGTTAGAATACGTGATGAATACATAAATTATACATTATAAAACATTAAGCCAAATAATTTTGTATTCGAAATTGTAATTATAGGATTATAGAAAGCCCAATATTGTAAAGTCCAATGAGAATTGATAAGGCCCAAAGGTAGGGATGGATGAGTCCAATTGGAATTAAAGTTAAGGTCCAAGGTTGTTTAATTGCAAGCCCAAGTATAAGTTAAGCTAAAAGCACAAAGTAATAACCTATGGGTTATTAGATGGTTTAAACCCATGGGGCAAACCATGGTTGATCCAAAGTAGTGAGCAAGTAAACTTAATGACTAAGTAAGGGTGGTGAACAATAAGACTTAATGACCAAGTGTTGTGGGGAGCAAGTTAACTTGGTGATTAAGAATGGAATAGTAAGGAAATGGCTTAAGGAGGTGAAATTAAGGAGGTGGGATTGGATTATTGACCATTATGCCCTAACCTAGCAACTCCTATAAATAGCGAGCTTTGGAATTCATTTGTTTCTTGTTCAAAAACACCAATAACTTATAGTTTATTGGTTAGAGAGAATAAGTGAGAATAAGCTAGTCTTTCATATTTCAACAAGGAAGAAGAAGATCAAAGGGTAAGCAATTTTAAACGATGAATCTCTTTCTCTTCAATTGTTAGAGAGATTGGTAGTGGTAGAACATGTATGCCAAGGAATAATAAAAATGATTAATTAATGGACGTAAGCCGTATAAGTCATGAATAAGCTATTCGTAATCATATAAACTATGAACTAGAGAAGAACTTGTAAGAACTTGTAATATGTTTACAATAATGAAATTTATATGATTAGAAGATGAGTGAATGATGGTTAAAAGATTTAGACCATGTTAAGTCAAGTAAAGTAAAATCATAAGTAGTTTATACTTTTATAAGTTATAAACTCATGAAGAATAAGTAATAACTTATCATATAAATAAGTTAATGCAATATGTATGTTAAGATGTTAATTCGAGGGATTGAATCCATTTGAAATGATGAACAAATCATAAGTAACAAAGTTATGCTGGAATTTACACGATTAGACGATAATCGTCGAATTCGTGAAATTTTCGGAATGGAAGTCGAATTTTGATATTAAGCTTGGAAACATTGGTTTTCAATGGAGACAAGTATTATTTGGCATTATAGAGTTGCGAACTCGAGAATGACCGAATTCTGACTTAGAACGAAGAAACGAGCGTTGAACGTTCACGGATGTTTATCGTTTTCGTTAAAAATTGACTAATAGGTGAATTTTTAGCGAACGAAGTCAAATAGATAAAATTCTTGTATGAACGCGTAGAGTATGTAATTTGTGAATCGTAGGCTTTTGAACTAGCCAATTCGGACTTATAACGAAGAAGTTATGCATACGGGAATTTCGCAAAGTTGGAAAGTGTAAAAATTTTCTGAGGCACAGAGTCAAACCACAAATATGAATCTCGCACACAAAGGCCTGTGCGCAAGCAGCAAAGACATAAAGCCGAGACAAGGTACATCGCTAATCTTCAGTCATTGCAGCAGCAACGCATAATAAAGAGACTCGCGTCAGCAACGAAGTTCCTAACCTCGACCACTAATGTTTCACGCAGTCACGGCGGCTTAGAGAGAGAGAAGTCAATGCAAAATGCCAGTCCTAAACTAAAGATAGTCATGAAAGCTTATAGGTGTAAAATGAATGAAAAGTGATAAATTTAAGTTAATTTACTTTAAAGAAATTGAAGAAACATCCTTACAAGATGTTAAAGACCTTAGGCATTATCACTGAAGGTCGACGAAAGATTAATTGGAGGTAAGAACAACGTAATGTGCTAAGCAGACTGTAGAAATTTGTTGACCAAGTTGATTATAAATCCAATAGTTTGCAATACCAGTATGGGTTATGTAATTACCTAATGAACATGATAAGACCTTTCCTAAATCACTGTTATAATGACGACTTTAGGAATTTAATGTTGTTTAATGAGTACTTAAACGACGAAAGTAAAGTATAAGAAAGTGAAATGTCTTCAATAATGATAATGACTATAACGTTAAGAGTTACAACTAAAATTTGTTAAGTAATTGAACGTGAACGATATGCAGTAAGTGTACTTAACCAATGACGATCAAGTTTTGATTAATAAAGTAAGAATGTTAGTAAGCCGTGAGGAAGGATGATTAACTTGAAACGAGTTGGATTAATGAAGTAAATCTACGCAGAGACATAGAAAAGAAAGAAGTTGGTAAGAATAAAATAAAATATAATGGCAAGTCAGAACCAATAGTAACAAATGTACTATATGATTAGATTGAGAAGAAGGGTAAGATTCATTAGGAACCATGTATGTTTATTCATGACCTAATGTGGTATGTTATGTGGTTATGTGTTGTAGGTACCATAAAGACTGAAAGGAAAAGTTATTTTTACTGTAGCAGACGTTGAAGGCAAGTTTTTCTTAAACGCTTGCCTAACCTTTGTGTTAGCCAAGTTTTTTGTGATTCATGTTATGAGATGCATGAATTGTTTTACTAAAGGGTCGATGCCGCTTTTATCTCTACTAGACTAATCTTGAAGAGTTGATTGATTTATTTACAAGTCTTTCAATATAGAATTGTTAACGCTATCCTACGCCAATTGTTTGGTACGAATTCAAGGTAAGCCTGAGTATGAATAAACAAATGTATTTTTCATCGATTATTCGATGGGCACACGAGGTTGCCAAAACTTAAACGTATATACGCTTAATGGATGTAGTGTTGATCAACATAGAGTACTATGGGTCGATCACCCGTATGTCGTAAGATATATCGGACTTACTTGACTTAGTGTCGGGTTGTCCTTTTCAAATAAATTATGAAATGCTCATGGTCTTGAGCCGTATTGATGTTTTACCAATATTGTTATTGTAAAACATTTTGAAGGAAAAGAAATGCTATTTTGAATTATTGATAGTACTTCATAACTATTATCCAGCTTATCAAGATATATACGATTCCTATGTTTCAAGCATGTTGTTTAAAAGAAATTATTTTACTTGTTGAGCTTGTTATGCTCACTCTTGCTTGAACCATATGAATGCAGCTAAGACTGAACGGACCGAGGAATCTGACAAGGATAAAGGCAAGACGAAGAGGAACGATTAGTTTACCTTGTAATAAACTAGTAAGTTGTATATATTATAGTATGATAAACAAAAAATGTAATGGTTATAGAACCTGGGAACGTGATGTAATATTATTAATGTAATAAGAATGTTGTTGATACACACATTTTGATGTCGTTTCAATAGAATGAATGTACAATTATGAGTACTGTGTAGCACCATCTGTCGGGTTGGAAGATACCCAGATTTGGGGGCATCACAAAGTTGGTATCAAAGCATTAGGTTATAAAACATAAGGGGGGAGAACCTTAGGCTAATAACCTCGTTAAGAAAGAAAAGTCCAAAGGAAGTAAACTCAAGCTTTACTTCAGTCGAATGAGTCAATAAGGTATTAAGGAAACTCAGTGCTGAAAGATTTAAAAGATGGAAAGTAACCCTAAATAAATTAAATGTAATTTGTGTTTATACTATGGTGTGTTATGTACTAATCAACATGTTATGTGTTATTGTAGGATGTCGATCGATAGCTTGATGTATAGAGATATACATGCGATGAGCGAAGAAACTGTGAATGTAGTAGAGCTCGTGCACTCATGCCAAGGGCGAGAGGTACCATTAGTGATTCTAGAGGAGTCGGAGACAGTGGAGTACTTTTCTGAGGAAGACTACTCCGAGGGAGATATGGATATAGCGTCATATCTAAATATGATGGTCTACGAGGAGGAGGAAATGGGGGTAACATTGGTTAATACGGTGGTACCTACACTAGAGTCAATACCTCTAGATGCAATGAGAGCATTGTATCTGGCAGTGCTTGACAGGAATATGCAACTCAGTACAGTTGTACAGAATCAGAGTGAAGAGACTAATTATCTTCATGAAGCTAAGGTGTCTGCAGAAGGAGATTTTGAGTTAGAACACGATAGACATGTGCTTATGATAGAGCAGGCTATGGACTATAAGAAGGAGGTCGATGAGCTTCGTAAAGAATTGGGGGAGAAGGATCGGAAGATAGCACGGATGTCTTACATCCATAAGAGTGCTCATATGGATTTCAAGCTAAAAGTTGCTTGTCATCCCATGGAGTCAGGACAAACTCAACATACTATTAGTCGGGATACAATAGCGATGATTGCGAATGAGAAACACGAGGACGCTGTTATGCATTATTAGAAGTCTAGAGTTATAAAGATGTGTGTAGTGACATAAAACGCTCTTTTGTATAAACATGGCAGTCTTTCTGTAAATCCCAACTTTTCAGAAGATCAATTGCGGGATAGAAATGTAATAGCTTCTGGCTATGGGAGCAAAGTGTAAATAGTTTTGACTATGAAGAAGAATATGAATATAATGAAGTTTTTATTTAATATGCTTTGTTATGGTATGAGTTGTTATATGGCGAATAATAACGAAATTAGTAAATAGATACTAATGAAATTCTATTTATTTAACTAGAAAATGCCGTCAAGGAGAAGACAACATAATCAGGAAGCGAAATCGCGTAATGATAATCAAGGGAGTCAAAACAACCCTATGCAAGAGTTTGTTAATTCATTAATGGCTGCATTTAACTAAACTAGGGGTAGAGTACTTGCGGAACATAGGGTAGCCAGAACGACTACCTTTAAAGAATTTAAAAGCGTAGGTCCACCGGAGTTCAAAAGAACAACAGACCCATTAGAAGCCCAGACATGGGTAAAGGAAATAAAGAAGGTGTTTGTTATTACAAACGTAGGTGAGGCGCAAAATACTTCTTTTGCGACATACATGATGAAAGGGGAAGCCAACTTTTGGTAGGAGGCTCACCAGGGTGGGGCTAGAACATATGGGGTAATGTGGGAACAGTTCAAGAAGGTTTTCTTTGAGAATTATTTCCCTACAAACATGTAAGGGAGGATGGAGATTACGTTCTTAGAACTTAAACTAGGGGACATGACAGTTCCCCAATACGCGGGCAAATTCAATGAATTTGTAAGGTTTACTCCACATCAGGTGGACACTAAGGAGAGGAAGGCTCGTAGGTTTGAGCAGTGCCTGAAACCCTGGCTCTATAGTAGGATTTTATTGTTTCAGATTGTTTCCTATGGGACCATTCTAGAAAAGGTGATTATAGCAGAGGGTGGTAGTGAGGCGTTGACTCAATACCACAAAGAGAGGAAGAATAAGAGCAAGGGAGAGGGAGGAACTAAGGTAGAGAATGCCAATGGCAGTATGCCAAAAAGAAAGAATTTTAACTCCGGGAATACTGGAGTGGGACAAGGGGATCCTAAGCGTAAGATCAAAGTGTGTAAGACATGTGGAAAGACTCATATAGGAGTCTGTCTGAAAGGGATTATAAGTATCTTTAAACATTACGGTAGAGGAGGAGGGAGTAACTTCCGTTGATTATATTCGTGGAAATGGTTTCATGGATAATAATGGTAAGAAAGTGTCGATAGATAAGCACCGATAATGCTGAGAAAATTTGAAGTAATTCTCGGTATGAATGGGTTAATTAATCATAGAACTTTAATAAATTGTTAGAATAAAAGTTTGAATCTTCGGTTTTCTTAGAAAATCCAAGGTAGTAATTTACGGTAATAAAATACCGCGACGCTCTCGTTGTCTAACGGTGACGCAAGTTAGGAGGATGTTAAGGAAGAGGATGAGTTGTTACGGTTGTGTATCGACTATCGTAATAGGACTAAGTTAGCAGTTAAGAATAAATACCCATGGCCCAGAATCGATGATCTATTTGATCAGTTGAAGAGGGCAAAGAATTTTTCTAAGATAGATTTGCGTATGGGGTATAGTTGGTTGAAAGTAAGGAAGAAGGAGGAGGTACCTAAGGTGACATTCAGAACTCATTATAGTTATGACAAGTTTCTGGTTATGTCAATTGGTTGGACTAATGTACGGAAGCTAAATTTTTCGTAAGAAGCACTAAGCAAGTCGGGGGTAAATTGATAGGTACCCTTATGAGGTGCTATGATTAAAAGTACCATTAGTGTCACAGGTTGGTATTATGAAAATGGGAAGTGAGAAAAATAGTTTTCAGGAACTAAAAAGGGAAGTTAACTAAGGTACCTGTATTGTCTCTATTAGATGATATGGGAAATTTTGTAGTGTATCTCGATGTTTCGCATAGATGACAAGGTTGCGTGCTCATGTAGCATGGCAAAGTCATTGTGTATGCATCATGTCAATTAAAGGATTATAAGGAGGTTTATCCTACTTTTAATCTATAATTGGTAGCTGTAGTTTTTGAATTAAAAATCTGAAGATAGTATTTATATGGGGAGAAGTGTGAGATGTACACGGACTCTAGGAGTCTGAAATATATCTTCACACAAGAGGAGTTGAATATGAGGTAGAGAAGGTAATTAGAATGGATAAAAGGTTATGGCGTTGATATGTTATATCAATCCGGGAAAGTTAACGTAGGAGCCAACGCATTAAGTAAGAAGGGTAGGGAAAAACCTATTGATGTTAACAACTCAGAATGAGTTAATAACGGAAATGGTGAGAACGAAGTTAAAAGTTAAATTACGAAATGAAGTGGTAGAAATGTTATCCACAACGTAGACTCAATCCACGATAATGGAACGAGTTAATTAAGTATAACTAATTAATGAGGAATGCAAGCGAATGTAGAAGATGCAGGATGAAGAGAAGATCAAGTATAATCTTGTTTTAAAGGAGGAATTTGAGTTCCAAATAATTTTAAGTTAAAAGCTAATAAGAGGGTGATAACGTAATGTGTTAGTAAATGCTTAACTTCCAATCAAATAAATTGATAGGAAGTGACAAGTCATGAAAAATAAGATAATACCTTCGTTGAAGGTGAAATGAAAGAACCACAATGTCGAAGAAGCATTGTGGAAACTCAAGATTAAAATAAAGGAAAATGTTTACTCGAATGATGTATGAGTTATTAGCGAGATTCTGGGGACAAAATTCTTATAAGGGGGGAAGAGTTTAACGCCCCAGAAAAAATTGGATTTTTGAGAATTAAATTTTTATTTGATTGTGGATTAGGTGAATTTAATTAATTAATTATGGGAGTAAGCTATTTGAAGGTCGTTCTATAACCTAGACATATCAGAATGTCGTAGTATTTTGGCTATGTGGTAGAATTAAAGTGTTTGAATTTCCAAGACGAAAACAAAAGCTTTTCGAGAAATTTTTTGAAAAACACTATTCACACATTTCTGCTCGGGAATTATTTTTGATCTTCCGAGAAATAAGTAATGATAGAATATCGAGGTGAGATAGAATATCCAATAATATTTCAGTTATGGCAAACGTAGTTTTTCGCCTGCGGACTTAAAACCTAACGATTAAGGAAAATGAGTTCCAAGAAGAAAATGTAATACGTATAATCAATTAAAGTGTTGATCGTATAATACGTATGTATTGTACGAGGTAATGAATACAAGTATAATATGAGGTGTTATACGAGTATGAATGAATGATGGAATGTCGTATATTAAATAAGTATATGAGTTAAAATATGTGATGAATACGTAAATTATACGTTATAAAACTTTAAGCAAATTATTTTTTATACTTATAGATTAATGTAGAATCGGGATAATAAAAGTCCAATGAGAATTGATAAGGCCCAAAGGTAGGGATGGATGAGTCCAATTGGAATTAAAGTTAAGGTCCAAAGTTGTTTAAACAAGCCCCAAAGATTTGTAAATGCAAGCC
The DNA here is from genome assembly GCA_020205615.1 of Panax quinquefolius. NCBI lineage: Eukaryota > Viridiplantae > Streptophyta > Magnoliopsida > Apiales > Araliaceae > Panax > Panax quinquefolius. The sequence goes on along the minus strand of JAINUW010000110.1, from coordinate 218,430 downwards.
CAAGTATAAGTTAAGTTAATTAAGTTAAAAGCCCAAAGTAAGAACTTATGGGTTATTGGATGGTTTAAACCCATGGGGAAAATCGTGGATGAACCAAAGTAGTGAACAAGTAAACTTAATGAATAAGTAATGGGTGGTGAACAAGAAGACTTAATGACCAAAGTGTTGTGGGAGTAAGTTAACTTGGTGATTAACAATAGAAACAAGTAAGGATATTGTGATGGCTTAAGGAGGTGGAATTAAGGAGGTGGAATTGGATTATTAAGACCATTATGCCCTAACCTAGCAACTCCTATAAATAGAAGGAAGCTTTGGAATTCATTTGTTCCTTGTTCAAAACATCCAATAACTTATAGCTTATTGCTTAGAGAGAATAAGTGAGAAATAAGCTAGTCTTTCATATTTCAAGAAGCAAGAAAGATCAAAGATTAACCAAGTGATATTAAAGGGTAATCAATCTTAAACCATGAATCTCTTTCTCTTCAATTGTTAGAGTGATGGGTAGTGGTAGAACATGTATGCTAAGGAATGATAAAATGATTAATTAATGGACTTAAGTCGATAAGTCATGAATAAGCTATTCGTAATCATATAAACTATGAACTAGAAAACTTGTAAGAACTTGTAAAGAACTTGTAATATGTTTTACAAATAATGAAATTTATATGATTAGAAGATGAGTGAATGATGGTTAAAAGATTTAGACCATGTTAAGTCAAGTAAAGTAAAATCATAAGTAGTTTATACTTTTATAAGTTATAAACTCATGAAGAATAAGTTATAACTTATCATATAAATAAGTTAATGTAATATGTATGTTAAGATGTTAATTCGATGGATTGAATCCTTTTGAAACGATGAATAAATCATAAGTAACGAAGTTATGCCGGAATTTACACGATTACAGGATAATCGTCGAATTCGTGAAATTCTCGGAATGGAAGTCGAATTTTGATATTAAGCTTGGAAACATTGGTTTTCAATGGAGACAAGTCTTATTTGGAAATATAGAGTTGCGAACTCAAGAATGACCGAATTCTGACTTAGAACGAAGAAATGAGCGTTGAACGTTCACGAATGTTTATCGTTTTCGTTAAAAATGGACTATTAGGTGAATTTTTAGCAAACGAAGTCAAATAGATAAAATACTTACATGAACGCGTAGAGTATGTAATTTTTGAACCGTAGTCTTTTGAATGAGCCAATTCGGACTTATAACGAAGAAGTTATGCATCCGGGAATTTCGCAAAGTTGGAAAACTGTAAAAAATTTCTGAGGCACAAAGTCCGGCATGCAATACGACTCCAGTGCACAAAGGTCAAGCACAGCACCGAGGCCAAGACAAGGTACACTATTAATCAGCTGGCGCCAATGCCATTTATATATAATAAGGAGACTCAGCACACAAATACGAAGTCCTAACCTCGACCATCGATGTTTCATGCTACAGCCACAGGCTTAGAGAGAGCAAGCTGGAGCCGCATCGCCAGTCCTAAACTAAAGATAGTCATGAAAGCTTATAGGTGTAAAATGAATGAAAACTGATTAGTTTAAGTTAATTTACTTTAAAGAAATTGAAGAATGATCCTTACAAGATATTAAAGACCTTAGGTATTATCACTGAAGGTCGACGAAAGATTAATTGGAGGTAAGAACAACGTAATGAGCTAAGCCGACTGTAGAAATTTGTTGACCAAGTTGATTATAAATCCAATGGTTTGCAATACCAGTATGGGTTATGTAATTACCTAATGAACATGATAAGACCTTTCCTAAATCACTGTTATAGTGATGACTTTAGGAATTTAATGTTGTTTAATGAGTACTTAAACAACGAACGTAAAGTATAAGAAAGTGAAATGTCTTCAATAATGATAATGACTATAACGTTAAGAGTTACAACTAAAAGTTGTTAAGTAATTGAACGTGAACGATATGCAGTAAGTGTACTTAACCAATGACGATCAAGTTTTGATTAATAAAATAAGAATGTTAGTAAGCCGTGATGAAGGATGATTAACTCGAAACGAGTTGGATTAATGAAGTAAATCTAAGTAAGACATAGAAGAGAAAGAAGTTGGTAAGAATAATATAAAATATAATGGCAAGCCGAAACCAATAGTAACAAATCGACTATATGATTAGATTGAGAAGAAGGGTAAGATTCATTAGGAACCATGTATGTTTATTCATGACCCAATGTGATATGTTATGTGGTTATGTGTTGTAGAGACCGTAAAGACTGAAAGGGAAAGTAATTTTATTGTAGCAGACGTTGAAGGCAAGTTTTTCTTAAACGTTTGTCTAACCTTCGTGTTAGCCAAGTTTTCTGTGATTCATGTTATGAGATGCATGAATTATTTTACGAAAATGTCGATGCTAGTTTTAACTCGGCTAGACTAATCTTGAAGAGTTAATTGATTTATTTATAAGTCTTTCAATATAGAATTGTTAACGCTATCCTACGCCAATTGTTTGGTATGGATTCAAGGTAAGCCTGAGTATGAATAAACAAATGTATTTTTCATCGATTATTCGATGGGCACGCGAGGTTGCCAAAACTTAAACGTACATACGTTTAACAGGATGTAGTGTTGATCAACATAAAGTACTATGGGTTGATCACCCAGAAGTGCTCGTAAGATATGCCGGACTTACGAACTTAGTGTCGGGTTATCCTTTTCAAAAAAATTATGAAATACTCATGGTCTTGAGCCATAATTGATGTTTAACTGAATATTGTTATTGTAAAATGTTTTGAAGGAAAACAAATGCTATTTTGAATTATTGATAGTACTTCATAACTATTATCCAGTTATTGAAGATATACGATTCCTATGTTTCAAGCATGTTGTTTAAAAGAAATTATTTTACTTGTTGAGTTTGTTATGCTCACTCTTCCTTGAACCATATGAATGCAGCTAAGACTGAACGGACCGAGGAATCTGATAAGGATAAAGGCAAGACGAAGAGGAACGATTAGTTTACCTAATTATAAACTAATAAGTTGTATATATTATAGTATGATAAACAAAGAATGTAATTGTTATAGAACCTGGAAATAGGATGTAATATTATTAATGTAATAAGAATGTCGTTGATACACACATTTTAATGTCGTTTCAATAGAATGAATGTGCAATTATGAGTAGCATGTAGCACCATCTGTCGGGTTAGAACATACCCAAATTTGGGGGCGTCAGAGGATGGGAGAAAAAATTGGAAAAGGAGGAGGAAAAGTTGGCTCGTGAGCAAACTTTGTCCGACGGAAGGAGATTAAAGAAGGAAGGTAATATGAACCCTAACTTTTATATATTTTTCTTTAAGTTTCTTTGTTCAAAAATATAACTTAATGAGAATAAGAAGTAAATGATGTTAGGAATGATTTCATTTGGTTAAAATCATGAGAAATGAAGAAAATAAGAATTAGAAGTTTATTTTATAAATTTCTTAAAGAAGTATACGATTCGTAATGAATTAGAATGATTCGAGTGGATTATATTAATGATTAGGTGAAATAATTAAGGAATGGTGTTCTATAACATCAAATTCTAATATAAAGTAAAATCATAATCAAAATATTGATTAAAATGAAGAACACGAAGAATACGAAGAATGTTGTTGATGGACAAATTTAAAACCATCATAGGATAGTTGTTATTGATGGACAAGTTCAAAACCATCGCGTATAATTTAGATGCTTATTGCTTGGTTAGGAACGATAGAAACGTTCATGAAGAACGGATTAAAACTGAGTTATAACGAAGTTATGGCAAAAATTTCGTAAAAGATGAACGAGAATTACAAATTTAGTAAATGAACCCGAACGTATAAGGTTTCATAAGAATATAAGAGAACGTAGAAAATGTGAGTCCTGGACTCAAGAACGAACGAATTCTGAGTTCGGATGACCGAATTACGGACGAACGAACAAAGAGAGTTAAAAATGTAAAACTAACGGAGGGTGAAGATTAAGCCAATCGAATGGCACGTTAATGGATTCAAAATGAAATTCTGTCTAAGGGGGATTGAAGTATGTAAGATAAGGAAGAGAATGGATTTGGAACAACCTCGTTCTGAGTTATAACGAATAAGTTATGAAAGCGGGAAGTAAACGTCTAAAATTGGATTTAACGCTTAGAGTAATTTTCTAGGGTTAGGGCGTGGCGCCGCGGCGCCAACCATGCCTTGTAAAGTGGCACTGCAGCGCCAGACCAGGAAGCCAGGTACTGTAAACTCACGACGTGGAGCAAGAGATAAAGAAGAGAGTGGCGCCGCAGCGCTAGTGTAGGGAAAAAGCCAGAGAAGACATTTTAACTTCTCAACTCTTGGGGGAAACGTAAGGAAAGATAAAGAACATAATGTTCAACTAATGTAACCCTTAATCTAGTGTTTTAAACCTTTAATGAATGTTGAACGAAAATATTAAATGATAGTAAAAGATAAAGAATGTAAATGCGGGTTACGAAACCGATATCTAGGGACCGTAGTCGCGATAAGCGAACGTGAGGGATTGCTATGATGGTGATTCCTTAACAGTTGATTGATGAGGGTAATGAATAACATTTTGATATTATGTTGTGGTAATGAGAGATAAGTTTAAAGCATATAGACGTTGTGCATGCAATGCAGTTGTGATGGACGATCGGTATGGCTTCGACATTAAGAAAGAATAATGAACATGGGGTTCATGAGATGGATAAGATTGAAAGTGATTAAAACCTTAAGTAAAGGTTGAATGAGAGATTAAGAGAAAAGCAACGTGAATGTTGAATACGTAAACAATCCTCGTGAATCGTATTCACGTCGGATGAACGTTCTAAGTATACCTTGGTTGTATAATGTAGACGTTGATAAAGGTAGTAAGTAAGATATGAATTATCGAGAAAGTCGTAACGAATGGTAATAAGAGTATTTAAAGTCGAATGTGAGTCGGATAAGAACAAATCCTGAGGTATAGCATTTAGTTGTCAGAAAGCCAAAAAAAATAAGAAATTGACTTAACGAATATTATAGTTTAATAGTTTGGATAAGTTAAGATAAGTTTAGGTTGTGGTACAATCGTAACCTTTGATGGTTGACATATGGGAGCTGGGCTAAACAATTCCTTCAGAGAGCAAAGGTATGTACAAAATTGGGAACCGATCTAACTCACTGTGATGGCAGTGTAGACGAGACGGGAACTTGTTTATTGGTTGTTTGTGGGAAACCACTTAGAGTACCATATGGACTACTAGCAGAGAAGCGATGTGTGCTGAGTCCTAGAGAAGTTATAAGAAAAAGATAAGAATGTAAATCATCAAAGATGATGAACGTTTAAGTAAGACATCTTCGTATGTCATGAAGCCATAAAACAGTAATGAAAGTGGTCGCGTAAACTTAGGTTGCAAGAACGCGAACCCTAAGAAGTAAATTTAAGCAACCCAATGCAGAAGTCAAATATACATGAGTAATTAGTGTATGTGTTGTTTTTCTTATGTGCTACATAGGAATTAAAATGAGCAGTTCAGCGTAAATTATAAGTTGTAGTTGAGCGTAAGGCAAGTTTCCTAACTCCATTCATATTTTAAATGAATGCTAGTTTCTTAAACTTCTCAGATGTTAAACTTGAGAAGTTATGTTTATGTGCGAATGTGTGATATTTATACAAGGTGGTAGAACGTATGAGGCCTTGCGCAACAATGTGAACACTTCGGTGTTTCTATGAGAAGAACGATTCTGTGATTTAATTGTTCAATAAGAGAACGCTCTATTTATACATGATCCGTTATTATGAAGTCTGTGCTAATGATTCTAGCCAGACGGAATGTGTATAAAAAAAAGTAGAAGAATGAAGGTATTTCAAAGTGAAAGTGAATATTGTTCTAAAATGATAGGAATCAAAATTATTCCTATTATTCAACCTTCTTCATAACCTTTGTTTGGTTATCGAAGTTCTAAAGGAATGTTTGAATCCTTGAGGTTGTTTGTTCAACTGTTATGACTTGCTGGGAAATTGAATGCTCACACTTTTTTTAAATGAAAAATATTTTCAACGAACGATGTTAGAAGAACTTAAGGATCCCGTAAAGATCAAGCTGACTAGTATCCAGATGCAGTGAGATTCAGTATGTGAATGAGCGTGAAGATCTAGCGAAGTCTTGTAATATAAAATAAGGTAAATGAACTTTAGATTAGTTTAATGAACTGTTATGTATCCTTAGTGGCGGATAAAAGTCACTCGTGTAAGTTGTAAAGAATAATGTAATTATCATTATTTGTAATGAAAGGAATTATAAGGTTTTAGAACATGGGAATTTAGAATGTATGTTGTTATATTTCAGTATATAATGATGTATGTTTGGATGAATGATGTACTCGTGACGTACGAAATCTGGGTGTGAAGATAGACCAAATTTTGGGACATTACAATTCATTTATTGCATTAGCTATAAATCATTCATCGTTTAACAGCTCATCTGTTACTATGATTTACTATGATCATGTGGTGATCTTCTTATCCTTTTCTCTACGATTATAGTCTTAGGTACTCATACCAAAGATTTATAACCTATCAGCTCTGATACCAACTTGTAACGCCCCAAAATCTGGTCTATCTTCACATCCGGATTTCGTACGTCACGAGTACATCATTCATCCCAACATACATCATTATATACTGAAATATAATAACATATAATCTCAATTCCCAGGTTCTAAAACCTTATAACTCCTTTCATTACAAATAATGTTAATTACATTATTTTTTGCATCTTACACGAGTGACTTTTATCCGCCACCAAGGATACATAATCGTTCATTAAACTAATCTAAAGTTCATTTAACTTATTTTATATTACATGTCTTTTCTTGATCTTTACGCTCATCCATATACTGAATGGCACTTCTCCTGGATACCGATCAGCTTGATACTTACAGGTTCCTTAAGTTCTTCTAACATCGTACGCAGAAAATGTTTTTCATTTAAAGCAAGTGTGAGCATTCAATTGCCCAGCAAGCCATAGCAGTTAAACAAACAACTTCAAGAATTTAAACATTCTTTTTAAGACTTCAATAACCAAACAAAGGTTATGAAACAACTTGAATAATAGGAATAATCTCGATTCCTATTATTTTAAAACCTTAATCACATTCACTTTAAAATACTTTCCTTCTTCTATCTTTTTCATACTCATCATGTCTGGCTAAAATCAATAGCACGGACTTAACAATAATGGTTCATGTATAAATAGAGCATTCTCTTATTGAATAGTACAATCACAGAACAGTTCATCTGACAGAAACACCAAAGTGTTCACATTGTGGCACAAGGCCTCATACGTTTTACCACCTTGTACAAATATCACACATTTGCACATAGACAGAACTTCTCAAGTTCAACATCTGAGAAGTTTAAGAAACTAACATTCATTTTGAAATATGAATGAAGTTAGAAAAATGGCCTTATGCACAGCTACTACTTAAAATTTACGTTGAACTGCTTATTCCTATTCATATATAACACATAAGGATAATAACATGTACCAATTAGCCATATATTTGATTACTCATTGGTTTACTTAACTTTACTTCTTAGGTTTTGCGTTCTTTCAACCTAATTTTACACGACCACTTTCATTATCGTTGTACAGCTTCATGACATACAGAGATGTTTTACTTATACGTTCATCATCTTTGATGATTTACATTCTTATCTTCTTCTTATAACTTCTCTAGGACTCAGCACACATCGCTTCTCTACTAGTAGTCCATATGGTACTCTGAGTGGTTTCCCACAAATAACTAACAAACAAGTTCCCGTCTCATCTACACTGCCATCACAGTGAGTTAGATCGGTTGCCAGTTTCGTATATACCTTAACTCTCTAAAGGAATTATTTAGTCCAGCTCCCATATATCAACCATCAAAGGTTACGATTGCACCACAACATAACTTATCTTAACTTATTCGAACTATTAAACTATAATGTTCTTTAAGTCAATTTCTCATTCCTTATAGCTTTCTGGTAACTAAATGCTATACCGCAGGATTCATTCTTTATCATCCAAGTCATATAGTCTTTTGTATACTTAGACCGATTATTCAAGTTAATCATTAACTTAGCTTTGTTACGTTATGCGTACTTGTCCTTAATTCAGCTTCTTCACCATTCATGGTTTAATCATTGGTCTTCATTATCTTACGGTCAAACCATACACGGGGTGTAGGTTCTGCTCATTTAATATTTGTGTACACTCAACCTTCACGTCGATTAAAGTGTTCAACGCTTACATTTCATTCTAACATTCTCATTCATCTCACATTCGGCTTTCATTAATCTTCTTACCGTTCGCTATGGATTTCTTAGTACCATTCGTTATTCTTCCTTAATGTCAAAGCCATACGATTCGTTGTATGTTAAAACCGATAATTCAACGCAACTATGTTGCGTTCACAGCGTCTATACGCTTCACACTTATCTCTCATTACGATATCATAACATCAAAATGTTATACATCATCCTAGTCACTCAATGTCAAAGGAATCGCAATCATAGCAATCCCTCACATTCATTTATTACAACTACGGTCCCCGGATATCGGTTATATGTCCCGCGTTCACATTCTTTTAATCTCATTTAATCTTTACATTCAACCTTCATTAAAGGTTTAAAACACTTGATTAAGTGTTACATTCATTGAACATTACGCTCTTTATCTTTCCTTATGTTTCCCCCAAGAGCTGAGCAGTTAAAAGCTCTTCTATGGTTTTTTTTTTTCACCGCAAGATCATGGCGCCATTCTCCTTCTATCTCTCGTCATGCAAGATGAGTCTCTGTAATACCCGGCTCCTGTCAGCGTCAGAAGGCCACCTTAAGGTACATGGCTAAGCCCATGCATGCCAAAGCCCTACTTGTCAAAAAATTTTCTGAGTGTTTACACTGGTTTGAAACGGTTACTTTCCGCTTCCATAAATTCTTGGTTATAACTTAGAACGAGGTCGTTCCAAAGCCACTCTCTTTCTTATCTTACGTACGTCATTAACCCTTAGACAAAACTTCATTCTGAATTCGTTAACATGTCATTCGACTGGTTTAATCTTCGCCCTTCGTTCGTTTTATGTTTTTAATGTTCTTCGTTCGTTCATCCGTGATTCGGTCATCCAAACTTGGAATTCGTTAGTTCCTTAGTCCATGACTCACGTTTTCTACTTTTTCTTACATTCTTATGAAACCCTACACTCTCGGGTTCATTTACACACTTTCTAATTCTTGTTCGTCCTTTACAATTTTTTTTGCCATAACTTCGTTATAGCTCTGTTTTAATCCGTTCTTCATGAACATTTCTACCATTCCTAACCAAGCAATAAGCATCTAACTTATATGTGATGGTTTTAAACTTGTCCATCAACAAAGATTACACTATGATGGTTTTAAATTTGTTCATCAACAACGTTCTCCGTGTTCTTCGTGTGTTCTTCGTTCGTTCTTCATTTTTAATCGATATTTTGGTTATGATTTCACTTTTTCTTGGAATTTGATGTTATAAAACACCATTCCTTACTTATTTCACCAAATCGTTCTTATGATTCATTCGGATCACTCAAATTTATTACGAATCTTATACTTTATTAAGAAATTTATAAACTAAACTTCTAATTCTTATTTCTTCATTTTCTCATGATTTCAACCATATGAAATCATTCTTAACATCTTTTAATTCTATTCTCATTAAGTTATACTTTTAACGTAGAAAACTTAAAGAAAATTTATAAGAGACAAGGTTTCGGATTACCTTTCTCCTTTAATCTCCTTCCGTCAGACAAAGGTTGCTCACGTGCAAGCTTTTCCTCTTCCTTCTCCCATCCAAACTCTCTCTCTCTCTCTCTCTCAAAGTGTAGGATTTTCAAAATCCCAAAATAATGAATTAAACTTCCTATTTATAGATTTTCAAGGCTAGGGGCATTTTGGTCATTTGGCTAAATTGCCTTACTATTCATACCTCCTTACTATTCCCACCTCCTTACTATTCACGTAGCTTCCCTTGGAAGCTTTGTGCTTTCGTCTTTCGGGTTTCGTTCGACAGATTTAAAAATTGCGATTCTCGGAATCCAAATATTTTTGGATATTTCGTCTTTCGTTTACTGATTAACTTTTATGCATTCTTTGGATCTCCGAAAAACTGAAAAACACTTTTCCACGTTAAGCGTTTTCCTTCACGTTTTCCCTCACGTTTTCCCTCACGTTTTCCCCTAACGTAGTTAAACGACTGAAAAGTATATAACAGTACTTTTCGTCATTTTTATTTCGTTCAATTTTTGCACGTTTTTCGAGAAAAGTTTTTATTGGCTTACTTAACTTTTCACGATATATTATCGTCAAATCTTTCGACGGGATTTCATTTCGACATACCGAACTCTGGAAAAGCCTTAGGTTATTCAAACCCTAACTATTAGGGTTTTGTTGGGTGAATAGTGCATATTTCGTCTTTTTCCCTAGAAATATTTTTATTCCCGGAAAAAATTTATTTTCGTCCTAAAAATTCTTACTCGTTCAGTCTAGCTCGTAGCCAGAATCCTCCTGATTAATAATCATCCTAGGTTCTAGAACGATTAATAAACACATCACATAATAGTATTAATAAAAAATCATTTTATTAATAACTAATTCTTTAAATCTTAATTTTTGTACAATCCGATTTTTCGGGTTGTCACATGTTATCTTTTATATTTTGTTTTAAAATTATAATCATGTTCTGGGCTTTGGTTTAGTGGTAATACTCGTTATTTAGTTTCCAAATGGGGGGATGGTTCGAATCCTACAAGTATCATTTGATACAATTAATCTAGATACAATTAATACAGTGAAATAAATTATACGTAAATAGATATTCATGTTCTTACATTTGATCCTTAAAGTCTTATTTTTTTGTGATGACTTTGACAATCACAATAGATTATGTGTTAATGTGATTGTATTAATCATCACAAAAGCACTAAGCGTTTGCGTGATTGCCAAAACCATCGCGTAAAATCTTTCATGATGGGCATATACAAGACATCCATTGTGATGCTTAAAGCCATCACGAAAACCTTTCGTGATGGTTTTCTTACTTTTTGTGATGGATTTTGGCCATCACAAATGACCATTTTTTTAGTAGTGATAGAAATAGTAGATATCATGCTCAACTTGACTCTTCTAATGGATTGCTTGTTCCGCTGTAATTAAACTTGATGTCTATTGTATTTTATCATTTTAACACTGTTGAAGGCTAACAATAAATTATTCTGCATTATCTTAGTCATAATATTTCTTACTTGGCTAGTTGAGCTCACCCTTTTGCTTTCATTGTTCTTTTTAGGAAATGAGAACGTAGCCGGGACTAGTCGAAGAACAGAGTGATGGTCCGAGATGGTGTTTTAGTAGTCCTCACTATTCTATGAAATAGTGTGATAATAATTATAATAAGGACTCCATTTAAGTTTGGATATTGTATAGAAGACAATATTCGTATTAAAAATCTCAGCTATATTTTGTCGTATGTTACACGACAGTTGTATAATTAAGGTTGTATTTGAATTCTGTACCATGTATTTGGCAATTCAGAATGGGTGATGTATACCTATTTTGGGGCGTCACATATGAGATGGGTTGTGTGACTATGGAGGTAATGTTGTAACCTCATGGAAGCCCATGCTAAAGCATAACAAGTTTTCTCAATCAGAGTGTACTTATGTTCACTGTTGCTGAATCTTTTGCTGAGGTAATAGATAGCTTGCACTTGGCCTCTATCATCTTTTTGTCCCAGCATGCAGCCCATTGCATTGTCATTAATGGACAGGTACATGAACAGGGGAACATCATCCCTGGGAGGTACCAACACAGGAGCTTTGACTAGTTGCTCCTTGATTGTAAGGAAGGCTTTCGGACACTCATCATTCCATTTCATAGAGAAGTTCTTCCTTAACAACTTGAAGATAAGCTCACAGGTTGCAGTGAGTTGGGAGATGAATCGGATGATGAAGTCGATCCTTCCAAAAAATCCCCGTATTTCCATCTCTGTCTAAGGAATGGGCATTTCCGTAATGGCCTGGATTTTGGTGGGATCCAGCTCAATCCCTTTGTGGCTGACTAGATATCCTAGCAACTTGCCTGATTTAACACTAAAGGCGTACTTTGCTGGATTCAAATTCAAGTTATACTTACGCAACTAGTTGAAGAGCTTTCTAAGATGGTCTTCCTCCCTTCTGGATTTGACAATAATGTCATCCACATAGATCTCTATCTCTTTGTGCATTATATCGTGGAAAAGAGCCATCATGGCTCGCTGATAAGTAGCTCCGTCATTGATGAGGCCGAATGATAACTGTCTATAGCAAAAGGTTCCCCAAGGCATGATGAATGCAGTTTTCTCGTGATCCTCTTCAGCAACCATGATTTGATGGTACCCTGCAAAACAATCATCAAAGGAGTAAATGTGGTATTGAGCAGTATTGTCAATGAGAATGTGGATAAATGGTACAGGAAAGCTATCTTTAAGGTAAGCTTTATCCAGATCCCTATAATCTACACAAACTCACACCTTTCCTCCTAGTTTAGGTACGGGGACTATGTTGGATAGCTATTCAGGGTATGTTGACACCATGATGATGCCAGCTTCAAATTGTTTCACAATTTCTTCTTTAACCTTTAAACTCCACTCAGGTTTTAAACACCTGAGCTTCTGCCTGACTGGCTTGAATCCCTCTTTGATGGAAAGGCGATGAATGATAATGTCAGTGGACAAACTGACCATGTCTTCATGAGACCATGCAAACACATCCTGGAATTGGGTCAATAGACTAACCATGTCATTCCTTTGGTTTGGAGTGAGTTCAGTACCAATCTGGATTTGTTTGGGGTTTTCTGAGGTTCTGAGGTTAAAAGAGGTGGTTTGATCAAGATTTGGCTTGGGCTTATCTTCGATCCATTCTTTGATATCCTGAGGTATCTCATAGTCCTCTTGTATTTCCATCAAGTCTGAGTCCAACTTTACATCAGAGTTATAGTCCTTGTGAAGAATAGGCACTTAATCAGCAAGTTTAGGCACATCTAACTTTAGAGTCCTGAAACAAAAATGCTTTCACTTAATATATGACATTGTTTAATCATACAAAGTGTTATCATGTAATGAAAAAATAACTGCTAATACTATATAGAAAAAGTAAGCAGTTTGGCTATCTACAGGGCAGAGGGAGTTTCTGCCCTTTTTACCCTTGTCGGTAAATGCATGGAATGCTGCTCCAATTGCCAAGGGTGAAGTCCTAATGGAAAGCAATGATGAAGGGGTTGTCATCGTCCTCCTTCTCTCGAATGATGACCATAATGTCTGGACAATCATCGTCTGAGATGTCTCTATTCATACCATCAAAAAGAACAATGACGCGCATGTTTGATAACCACCTGGAAATGTCTTGTTTATATCTACATTCCTTTTCTTCCACTTTGGGATCTGGAATCAGGACCTCCTTTCCTTTAACTGGTATTGGTTTAGGAAACAACATATCCATTACATGGGTAGACACCTTTACAGGAAACCGTACAGACTCATGATCTGTAGGTTGATACAATCTTCGTGTGGCTGAAACTGAAGGAGCCTGTTTATGTTTATGAGGATTCCTGTGACTGGAGCTAGTAGAATAGCCTTGCCCGTCTGTCCCTGTTTGACTGGGAACTTGAATTAAGCGCTTAATGCCCTGATGATCTTTACCCAACCCTTGTCCAGGTTGATAACCCAATGATATCATCTCTTGAGTTGCCGACATTACCTCGACAGAAATTTTTGGTATTAGAGGTGGCGCCCCAGTGGGATGATAGTGAGTGTTGCTCACCTCCAGGGCCTGGAAGCTGAAAGGCTCAACTTCTGAATTGAAGTTGATGAGTGGTATGTCACCTTGTTCAGGACATTCTGGCTCAGTATTAACAGTGACTAGGTTATTGTTAACGATGTATTTGAGTTTCTGGTGAATGGTGGAAGGGACGGCTCCAGCAATAAGAATCCATGGTCTTCCCAAGAGTAGGTTGTATCCTATAGCTATTTTGAGCACATGAAAGGATACGCAGAATGTATGTGGACCAATCTCCACAAGTAGTTCAATCTCTCCGACAGCATTTCGTCAGGATCCATCAAAAGCTTTAATAACCGTATGGCTACTTCGGATCCTGTTGAGATTGATGTTCATTGTGACGCCCCCAAATTTTGGTTACCTGACCCCCAAGTTTGGTGTTCACAATCCACAATATAATAACATCTAACTACCCATTTATATATAAATAGGAATACATAACTCATTAACATATGTTGTTAATACATAAGTCCCAGGTCTGCTAACCTTAACATTACAGACATACCCCTTAGATATACAAAAAGGGTTTACAATACAACATAATAGTAATGTTCATTAAACTAATTTATCACTAAGCCTTTTCCTTTGTTCTTCTTCGCAGCACCTTCTGCAACTTCGTCTCTAGCTGAAAAGTTTTATTTAGCAAGGGTGAGCAACAAGTTTACCCCGCAGGTTAAGACATACAATAAAGGTATAGAAATCAATATCAAGTCTTCTCACATTCTACGCAATAATAATCTGCTAATGAAAGAATACAATGCTTTCAAGGTTTTCTACGATATTCAAATGAATAATCAAGAATTAATTCTACGAAATAGTAAAGTGGAATATTTTCCAGATTTATGTTAAGCGATCCATTGGATCTTGAACTTCTCTTCTCGAGTAATTATCAAAGATTTGACTTTCATATACCCAAGTGTATCAGATAAGCATAAAGATTAAATCATACCCCTCTGCAAGTATATAAAATGATCAGATTTATTATACCTATTGGGTCATGATATTTCCCCTCTTTGGGCCGAGTAAGTTGGGCTCACTTGTTTAATTAATCTATTGGGCCATGCATTAATGTGGATGGGATTATAGCCGGCCGACGGCATAAACAGTGACCAAAGGTAGTGAGTAGACTCGCAGCAAAGGCGGGACCCATCGATCACGGGTCGTGTCGGTAGGTAGTGGGTGGCATGGTAAACCGGGCAAAGAGAGTATAGCCTATGAACTAAGTCTTCACAAACAGGTACGTTCTCATACACGTTCACATTCATATTCACACATACACACCACTGAGGATTATTATCTCTCTCAATACACTAGACATTACATCCTCCATTGTTAACCTTGTGAACACATATATCGACTCTCACGCTGAGCTATCCCCAATGGTCCTACCGAAGCTTGTGGTGTTTATCGTGTTTCTTCGTGCGAGATCGTATGCCTCTTACATGATTGGGACATTGGAGAAGATCTTGGCGTTAACATTGGCGCTAGAAGGAGGGGTGAGTTCTAGTGTCATTGAAATTTTCAATCACAATCATTTAATCTACTTCGAAAGATGGTGAGGAGTAGAGATGGTATGCCGTATAAAAGGCGATGATGGCGCTTAGCTCAATCACCGCCTCGTATTTCGGTAAAGGATCGTCTGGGTCCTTCTAAAAGTGCTCACGAGAGCACGGCCTCTAAGCATAATTCAGGAGATCTCCGTCTGAAGATCCATGGTGGGGCCAGACGGAGGTTGGTTTTTGATGCGGATAAGGAGCGTGATCATGGTCGAAGGCGGGCGGAAGGCTCATCGACCAAGACTCATCGCCGAAGTGGTCAGGAGGACAGAGCTGCCAAGTTGGCGAGGATGGCGACAAGCGAGATAAAGCCTCGGAGGTTCATTAAAGCGAGAGAGATATAAATTAACAGATGATGCTTCGAGTGGCGGAGTTAAGGGATGAAGCATCTAGCCATGTTCAGTCCGAAAGTCGGAGTAAGCATAAGGAGATGCCACGACGAGAGGGTAAAGAGCCGGAGCATTCTACACACGTGTTCTAGGGATCGTTCTCTCACGGTAGGAGGAGATCGAGGAGCGTAACTCCCCGTGGCCTCGAAGAAGAAGCACTTTGGTGGTCGCTGGTTCTCAAAGATCAAGACGACGACGACGAAGAAGAAGCGGTCGAGGGAGATCGTGCCAGAAACCAGAAGAAGAGAGCATCAGCATGAATATTCTCATCATGAGGATAGAATTGTACGCCGAAGTAGATCCGGAAGCCCCACAAGGGCAAGGGGATCGGTAGGAGGAGATCGATCCACTCAGAGGCAGAATGTCGTTCAAGAGAAAGAGGTCTCCTCGTAGCCCGAAGGTGTTGATTTTTTAGTAAAGGAGTTGAAAGAGCTCCGAAAGCAGTTGGCTGAGGTTCAACAGGTGAAGGACACTCTGGGAAAGAAGGCATCCCCTTTTTCCTCGGATATTCTCAAGGAGAAGGCGGATGCCACCAAGAAGTTGCCTCGTATGAAGAGTTACGATGGGTCCGGGGACCCTTACGACCATAGCCAGGAGTTCGACCGGGTCATGGATTATTATGATTTCACTAATGCTGCCAAGTGCCACACATTTGTTGCGACATTAAGGAAAGATACGAGGCAGTGGATGGGGACTTTGCCGTCAGATTCAATTTCCTCTTGGACCGAGCTTTGTGATAAGTTCCATTCCCACTTTGGGAGCAACCGAAGGAGAGGGAAGCCCACTGGCTCATTAGCATAGGTCTGGCAATTCACCAACGAGTCCTTGGGTCAATATGTGAAGAGGTTCAGAGAAGCAGTTGGTCAGGTGTCAGACCTCAATGATCTCCAGGCCGTAGATTTGTTTCAGAATGGGCTAGATCTGGTAAAGTCCGAGAAGTTGGTGAAGAAATTGATGTTCAACCATCCGAAGAGCCTGGCAGAAGCTTTTGACAAAGCAGAAAGATATATTGTTGTAGAGGAGGCTATGAATAGCCTGAAACATCCTTCTTCGGACTAGTTAAAGGATGCAGATGACCCTAAGGCAGAGGGTGATCAGAGAAAGGGGGGAGGATATAATGATCGGCCAGAGGGCAATTCGAAGAAGTTCAATAACTCATGGCGACAGAGGAGTAGTCGACCACCTGCGTCCGCCTCGAAGGTGAATAAGGTTTACACCAAGCTGAACACGGATAGGTCGGTGATCTTGGACCAGATCAGGAACCAGCCATTCTATGAGCTGCCTCGTGACCACATCAAGCCAGGGCAGGGTAATACCTGAAAATATTGTGGCTATCATCAAGTCGTTGGTCACGATACTAATGAATGTTGCAATTTGAAAGATTTCGTAGAGAGGAAGAATCAAAATGGTTTCTTTGGTTCAAGATGCGTGGCGGGAAAGACCAACAAAGTCAAAAAAATACTTGATCGCTCGCTCAGATCGTGTTGACGGGTCCTACCCACTCAAAGTATCCCAGTACCACCGCCAAGGCACGTCATTGATGTAATAACCCATGAACAAAGAGGAAAGTTGGTAGGGAAGAAGACGAGAGGATACCTGGATTCGATCATGTCCGTGGCGGGTACTCCCCCGAAGGCCAACAGACCTTTTCCAGGGACTATTATTTCTTTCACCGATGCAGATTATCCTTCGGAGCCTATCGAGCCGCATGAGGGGGCATTGGTGATCACAACGCAGGTGGGTTCAGTAGATGTGAAGCGCATGAAGATAGACAACGGGTCTTCTGTAGACATCTTATATGCCCATGCTTATCAGAGGATGCATCTTGATGGGCGGAAGATGGAGGTCGGACAGGAGGCTCCTTTATATGGCTTTAGCAACGATCCGGTCAAAGTTGCAGGCACTATCGAGCTCCAAGTGATCTTCGGCACGGCTCCTTGGCAGGTAGAAATAATGTGTAAATTTTATGTTATGCATGTAGATTCGGCTTACAACGCCATATTGGGAAGGCCTACACTTACAGCTCTCCAAGCAGTGACTTCCATCCCTCACTTAAAAATCAAGTTCCCCACGGCACATAGAGTCGGAGAAGTGGCAGGGGACTTAGATCTAGCTCGACGATGTTATAGAAATGCGGCTATTTCTTCCGGAGTGGGGGTCAGCAAACATAAACAAACCATGGCAGTTGAGATCGAGCCCTTCACTAAAAGCAGCTCGGAGCCATTGGTAATTCCTGCAGGAGAAACGGAAGAGATCGAGCTAGTCCTTGGAAAGCCAGAGAAGACAGTAAAGATTGGTTCGGGTCTGCCAGAACCTCTTCGGACAAACCTCATGGAGCTCCTTCACGCTATCACGGACATTTTGCATGGGAACCACAGATACGCCCGAGTCACCAAAAAAATAGTGAAAGCACGCACTAGATGTAGATCCTTCAAGAAGCCGATTGCCCGAAAAAGGCGGATTTTTGCACCAGAGCGACAGAAGATCATTGATGAGGAGATTGCAAAGCTGTTAGCTGCTGACTTCATCTATGAAATTGATTACCCAGAGTAGATGGAGAATGTGGTGTTGGTGCAGAAGCAGAATGGAAAATGGCGAGTTTGCATCGACTACACCGATCTGAATAAAGCTTGTCCGAAAGACTTTTATCCTTTGCCCCATATTGACCAGCTCATCGATGCCACTTCGGGGTATACATTACTAAGCTTTATGGATGCTTTTTCAGGTTATCACCAAATATCCATGTGCAAGAAGGATGTCCCGAAGAAAGCATTATTTATACACCGTTCGGTGTACGCCTACAAGAAGATGACCTTTGGCCTTATAAATGCTGGAGCCACTTACCAGAGAATGATGAACTTCGTCTTCAACAGGCAACTAGGGAGAAACATGGAGGTCTATGTAGATGACATGATTGTGAAGAGCATGCAAGTTCAGAAACATTTGGACGATCTGGAGGAGTGTTTTCAGACTGTCCGTCATCATCAGCTGAGGCTCAATTCGGCCAAATGCACCTTCGGGCTCGGTGGAGGTAAGTTTTTGGGATATCTGGTCAGTCAGAGGGGCATTGAAGCCAATCCGGAGAAGATCCAGGCTATTCTTGACATAAAGACTCCTCAGTCATTCAAAGACGTCCAACGTCTGACTGGCAGGATTGCAGCTCTGAGGAGGTTTATGTCGAAGTCTGCAGAGAGGTGCCTTCCTTTCTTTGAAACACTAAAAGGACCGAAGAATGCAAAGACGTTCCAGTGGATTGCCGAATGCGAAGACGCCTTTCAGGGAATAAAGACATATCTATCTTCGGCTCCTTTATTGATGAAGCCTGCCCCAGTAGAGACCTTATATTTATACCTTGCAGCAAGTTCGTTGGCAGTTGGAGCAAAGACTAGTTCGGAGGTCGATGAGGAAGCGAAATCCGGCCTATTATGTCGATCCACGCCCTACGAGATGTCAAACCAAACTGAACATTGAAAAGTTTGATTTTGCTTTGATAAATGCTAGTAGAAAGCTTTGGCAATATTTTCAAGGTCGGCTCCTGGTCGTTTACACGGATCAGCCATTGAAGAAGGTGATGAGCAAGCCAAAGGTTTCAGGGAGACTAGCAGCATGGACTATGGAGTTGTCCCAATTTTTCATTGAGTATCATCCCCGAACCGCTATTAAAGGTCAGGCCTTGGCCGATTTTATGGTGGAGTGCTCGTTCACCGGGCGAGATCTTGAATCGCCTCAAGTTGAGACGTCCGATTGAATTAATTGCGCGGTTCTTCAAAGAGGACAGAATGCATGGACGCCAGACGCAGATGGATCCTCTGATGATGATCAAGTAGTGGGGCTGGTATTATCTTGACGAGTCCGGAGGGATTCAAAGTGCAGCAGGCCATCAGATTCGGGTTTAAAGCAACGAACAACGAAGCCGAGTATGAAGCAGTGTTGGCAGGTGTTCGATTGGCAAAGAGTCTAGAGGTCCAGAAGCTGATCATTTACAATGACTCTCACTTGGTCGTCAAACAACTGTTGGGAGATTATGAAGCTCGTGGGACCAGGATGATCAAGTATCTGGCAGAATTAAAAGACCGACTTCAGTACTTTGTTTCTTATGAGTTTCTGGGCATAGAGTATAACGATAACTCCATTGATGATGCCCTGTCGAAGCTCGCCACCACATATGCAGATGTTTTCAATGGATCAGTTTATTTGGAAGTTTTGCAGCAGGCGAGTGTTCAGCATGAAGCGGTGATGTGTATTGAGCGATCTAATTGTTGGATGACTCCCTACATCGAATATTTGGCAGATGGCGTCCTTCTTTCGGATCAGATGCTGGCAAAGAAGATCAAGTACAAGAGTGCCAACTTCGTTCTTATTGATGGGGATCTTTATCGAAGGGCATTTTCGTCACCATTATTGAAGTATCTGGTTCCGTCTGAAGCTGAGTATGCCCTTCGGGAAGTTCATGAAGGCATTTGCGGTGATCATATGGCAGCTAAGTCATTAGCATACAAAGTTCTTCGGCAAGGGTACTACTGGCCAACGATCTTCAAGGAAGCTACCGGGTATATAAAGAAGTGTGAGAAGTGTCAGCTCAACAGTCCGATCCCACATCAGCCACCAGAAGAGCTATACTCGATTCTATCTCCTATAACCTTTGCTGTCTGGGGGGTTGATATACTGGGTCCATTGCCGAAAGCTAAGGGACAAGTCAGCTTCATAATAGTTGCTATTGATTACATGACCAAGTGGGTAGAGGCGAAGCCACTTCGGTTGATAATAGAGCAGGAATGTTTGAAGTTCATGAAAGAGTCCATAATATTTCGCTTCAGAATTCCTAAAGTGGTGATACCAGACAATGGACGCCAGTTCGTGGGATCAAAATTTGAAGGATTTTTGACGTAGCTGGGGGTTCAGCACAAAAGACTTCGGTGGCTCATCCACAGTCGAATGGGCAAGTCGAGGTGACCAAAAGGACGCTGCTAAATGGGATTAAGCGCAGACTGGATGAAGCTAAAGGAAGATGGCCAGAAGAACTGCTCAGCGTGCTGTGGGCTTACCGGACTACACCGAGGACCACCACAGGGGATTCACCCTTTCGATTTGCCTATGGTACTGATGCCTTAGTCCCAATTAAAATCGGATCTCCAAGTCTTCGTGTCACCAATTCAAAGAGATCTACAATGATAAAGGACCAAGGCCAACTTGGATCTGCTAGAAGAAGTCGAGAGGTAGCTTTTTCTCAAATTGGTCGCTTATCAACGAAGAGTAGCCAAGCATTACAACAAAGGGGTCAAACTTGCAGATTCGAAGTAGGAGACTTCGCCCCGGAGAGAAGCCAAGCATCTACGCCTCAAAACACAGGAAAGTTAATGCCGAACGGGAAGGGCCGATGAGGTGATCAAGTACCAAAGCCGTGGACTTATCGTTTAAAAGCATTAGATGGATCCGAGATCTAGAACACTTGGCATGCAGGCAGGCTTCGAAAATATTTCCAGTAGATATCGAGTCAGTTTACCAAGAAGTCTATACATGATTGTTCACCATCTATAAAAGTTCACTTTTTCACAACTGATCCTCTTCTTATTTGTCCTAAGTTCACAATGGTGTAAGGAGGTATGGTCGAACTCACTGGCCATTCGATGGTAGCCCATTTATTTGTTGCCCAGCGTGGTAGACAAATCCTATGTTCCTTTATATTGATTTTACCGAGGGAGGTAAAAGCAATAGTTCACCGAAGTAAGGAGTACGGGGTGGACTCGCTGACCATTCGATGGTTGCCTTTTCGGCAGGAGTGTTCCTATGAATTTGTTATACCCTGCGTGGTAGACAAATTCCGTGATCCTCTTAATTTTGATTTACCGTGAGTGGTAAACAAAATGCACTGGAGTAAGGAGGTATGGTCGGGCTTGCTGGCCATTCGATGGCAGCCTTATTGTCAGGAGTGTTCCTATGAATTTGTGACCTAGTGTGGTAGACAAATTCCGTGATCCTTATATCTTGGTCCTTATATCTTAATCCTTATATCTTGGTCCTTATATAATTGTTTCACCCCGAGTGGTAAACAAATGTCCTTATATACTTGTTCTACCCCGAGTGGTAAACAAGATCTTGATGGTGCAAAGAGGATCAGCCGAATTCATTTGACACATGACCGATCTCATACATCGGAAACGATAAGTATACATTACTTTATTTTGTTCAAGTGTTGAGATTCAGTTCATTAAATTCAATCCATTAAATTCAGTTCACTTCATTTTATTCTTAACTGTCATATGCCTTAACTAGTTCACAATCTAAGCTCGGTTCATTCAAGAATATTGGTACTGAATTATTGACAAGAAACAAAAAAGCATCATGCAGAAGTCATGACATAGAAAGCTAAAATTTGAACCCTTCGATCTATTCATTCATATTGACAAACACATTGTGCAAAAACATAAATTCTAAAATAATTTTAGAACAGTAGAAGTCCTGATAAAAGTTTTTAAAACAAAATCCTTAAACAATTTCCAAAATAAACAGAAATTTTCACAAATATTCTTAAATAAAACTCAGGAAAAACAAGAGCATTCACTTCAGGCATCATATTCGCCATCTGAAGAGTCGAGCAAGGATGGATCCACGTTAGCTGTAATCAACTTCTCCTTGCCACGACTCCGGCAGAGCTCATAGCTTTCAGAATATATCTTCATAATCTCTCTGTTGATCTCATCTGAGTTTCGATACTCTTCACAGATCTGTTTGCGAAGGTCATCGGTTAGAGGAGGCCCAAGGTCCCGAAGAGCCTTGAGTTCTCGAATTTCTTCTTCCAGCTTCTGACGCTTATTCAGATGACGAGTTTCTACTAGCTCTAGCTTCTGGATCATTTTAGTCAAGATCTTAGCATCAGCCTTCAGCTCTTTGATCTTCTCCATCCTTATTTAGCTCCTCTGAATCAAGTCAACATTTATCTTGACGATCTCCTCATATTGTGCTTTAGTTGACTTCAGTTCTTCATTGGATGTCTTCACATCTCCTTTGGCTTGGGACAACTCTTTCCGAAGACCCTCATTCGTGTGAAGAACAATTTCACGTTGAGTCCTTTCCCGAGCCAGAACAGACTTCAGGATGGCATTCTCCTTCTTCATTTCCTCTTCTTCAGATTCAGCTTCGATAGACCTTGGACGCAGACGTCCAAACACAGCATTCGCCTATGCATGTCCAGTATTATTCAATCAGTTTCAGATGTATAAGTATGAAGATAAATACGAAAAATAAAGGAGAGAACCATTTACCTTCGCCAGGTAGCTCATGCCTTCGCTAAGCAAATCCCCATTCGAACTGTTCCCGAATCGATGGTCATCGGTTTCACAGATGAAGGCGTCAAACAGTTGAAAAGGAAAGTTGGCATTAAATCGAGGCCACATGGTTTGAGAAACCATAGCGTCATGCTAAAATTCAGAGGTTGACTGTCTTGGAGAAGAAGGCATGGATTGATTATGAATTGGCGAGGGATCCATATGTATATTTTCCGGAGAGGGAGATCGAATAGGATTAGGTTCATGGATTGGTGAGGGAGCCGGGGATGAACCTGGATGGCTATCTGATGGATGTTTCCTTTTTCAAAATAAGATGGGGACAGATCTGACCAGTTCATCATCAGGCACTTGAATTTTAGTTGGGACTATTGGGGGAATGTCAGCCGAAGACGATGGAACTTCGAGCTCACTCCAAGCATCAAAGGGTAATCTTTGTCCTTATCTTCTTAGCACGGAGAACCTTCGCCCGATCGTGGAGAGGTATATCAAGCAGGCTTCTCTTAATCGGGACAGATTCGGAAGGTGCGAAGTTAGGGTTAGATGAGGGGGTTGCTTGTGGAATTGCTTCAGGAATTGTTTTCGGATCACTTTCAAGATTTGTTTTCGGCTGGGTGGATTTGGATTTCTTGGCGGCTCTCTTCCTTCGCCGAGGTCTGAGAGATTCTTCAGGAACGATGGGTTCATCAGTTTGGGGTTCGTCGTTCTGAAGAGAGACATTGGGTGGATCGGTGATGGGAGGATAAGCTCGGGAAGATTCTTCAGTCGGAGGCTCTTCACTCGCATCCTTAATCTTCCCTGCCAAAAAGTCTTCCAATTCTTTTACTTCCGAAGAAGTTGGTTTGATCAGAGACACTGCAAATAACCATGTATCAGAACCCATGTCACTTAAATATCTCAAAAAACTGTGTTACAAAGTTGTTCGAAACTTACATTTATGGTCATATAACCAGGTTTGCTTAGTCAGAAGTGCAAAACTCCATTCCTTCGGAGGAATCTTCTTCAAAAAATCTGCTATTTCTTTCACACGCTCTTCGGGGATATCTCCAAAGTTAGCAGAGATCCGATCAGAGATAGTCCAATCTGGAAGAGAAGAGATTTCGGGTCCCGTAACGAAAAACCATTTTTCGTGCCATCCCTTGTTGCTTGAAGAGGTATCCATCAGGGGTCTCTTCTCAAATCTAGTGTTGGGTCGTGGAGACTGTTTGCTCAACATTTTGAAACCTCGTTCTCGGGACCTACCAGGTAGAGAAGAGGGTGAAGATGTCGACGAGAGGAGGAACTCCTAATTAAGTGGTAAAAGCAATGAATGCCAGAATGTGGATATAGGAATTAGGCACCAACTGGGCGAAACCCACTCTTATGAATCCTAGGAGGGTAACGACGAATGCATGGAGGGGTAGATGAATCCCCTTCTCAAGAAAAGTAATTGGCATAGCGACCCAACCATCCGGTCGATGGTACATGCGTTCTTCAAGAGCGGGAGCCCTTATAGCGTATATATCCGGAATCTGATAGCGAGTCTGGAGGATACGTATCTCAGATTTTGTAACAGCGGAGGGGGTATTGGCATGAGGGAACTGTTCCCCGTCCTTGAAGAAGTCGGAAGGAGGCAGAGAAGGGATCAGGGGCGGATTCTTCCCCATGGTTGCTGTGGATTGGGGATTGGAACTCGAACCCTCTTAGTTAGGGTTTGGATCGGGGGAAACGGTGAATATGGGAGTCACTCGAAGGGGAGAATTTTGGTTAGAGTTCACAGTCACCATTGTTGAGATTTCGTAAAACAGAGAAGGAAGTTCTGTGAAGGAGAAGAAAGCTCAAAGGTTCAAAGTTCAAACTAGCAGGTAAAACTGACAAAATTGGTAAAGTTCACCTTTTATGCTGACGATTACACGAGTTACGAAGGCGGCACATTAAATGTTATTAATGATCAGAATTTGAATGGGAAGCGTTTGGATCAATTCTTAGACATTTTATCAGATTGGGCTTCTCGGTTGATTTCCGCTTTTAGACCGCCTCTTGTTCAATTTCAACTTTTATCGACCGGGCCTTTTACTCGACATTCACCCATTCCCCGCTCCATCTTATGGACGAAATTGGGTATGTCTTAATTACTCTCTCGTTATGGGCCTTTAGTAAATTCTAATATCATGGATCATTTATAGTTTTCTATTAAACATTCTGCTCAACAAAAACTAGGGGGCAATGTTGGGTCATGATATTTCCCCTCTTTGGGTCGAGTAAGTTGGGCTCACTTGTTTAATTAATCTATTGGGCCATCATTATTGAACCTTAAAAGTCACCGCCTAGTCACCATATTACTTCTATTTAACCATATAAGACCGTGCCTGCTTCATTGGACTAACCCATTAGATCATTTAATATCTATTACTTTGACTTGTAATGATGAAAAAAGCATGACAATTGACTAAGACACCGTCATGCATTAATGTGGATGAGATTATAGCCTACCATGGTATAAACAAATGACCAAAGGTAGTGAGTAGACTCGCAGCAAAGCAGGAGACCCATCGATCATCACGGGGTGTGGTCGGAGGTAGTGGGTGGCACAAGAAACCAAAAAGAGAGTATAGCCTATGAACTAAGTCTTCACAAACAGTGCACGCTCTCATACACGCTCACATTCATATTCACACATACACACCAATCGAGGATTATTATCTCTCTCAATATACTAGACATTACATCCTCCATTGTTAACCTTGTGAACACGATATCGACTCTCACGCTGAAGCTAACCCCCGCTGTCCGGTACCGCCAAGCTTGTGGTGTTTATCGTGTTTATTGTGCGGGATCGTATGCCTTACGTGATTGGGACGTTGGAGAAGATCTCATGTAATAATACCCTATATTATGCATAATACTTAATCGCCAAGCGTTTAATATATCGACCAATAAAGTGTTCCCTTTATATAAAATGTTGTTCTTCTCAGTCTCAGAATCAAGATTTTGATTTAACAACGAAATACTGTGATTTCAATTTCTATTTACTTCTCGATCAAGCCGAAATAATTGGCATCGATCAATCAATAATAATTGAATTCTCTTCTCACTTCTATCAAATTCTAACAATTGTTCGTATAACCAGAATAATTAGCTAAGATATTTCTCAACATAATTTGACAATAAACAAGAATTATATGTACTATCAATACTAGCTTCTACGGATATGAATATCCAACAACAGTTATTCTACGAATGTATATTTTCCGAATCAGTAATTCAATTTGAATTATTAAACATGCACTAACTGCGAATAATCAACAATAAATTCTTGGACGTGGTATAATTAACAATAATTAGCCACTATAATATTTAAACAATATTAACTCATGGTTGAGTTAGGAAACTTGCCTCTTCCGCTGATTACAGCTACACAATAAACTTATCTGCATTTGTAAGACCTATAACCAATAATATCGGTCTCACAATTAGCACAAATTTTATAACACATAACACTGTAATTCATAGTCAATCTTCTCCTAGACATATTACCACATAGTCACATCAATGTTTATAACCTATATAAACACTTAACCAGTCTAACTATTTCGGTCTGGTTGGATTTCAGTCCATTCTCGATGTTCTGGTCACCCTATCCGACAATTCACACAGTTATTGTCAAGTAAATTCAGTTTCTAAGATTCAATATTATTTTAGATAAATCAAATATCATTATAATATTATCCGGAAGCTTTTAAATATTAATAATCAAATATTATAATTTATAATAATTTTTCAAACATCGAAACCATTTTTAAATGGTTTAAATATCAAATAATCTTATCATTATTAATATTTAGTAATATAAAAATATTAATAACATACTTGTCAAAATATTAAATTTATTTTTAATAACTTAAAATATTTTTAAATCATCAATATTCTACTTAAATGATTTTTAAAATAATTAAAATCATTTTTAAATCATCACCATTAATATCTAAATAGTAATGAAATTATTATCTAAATATTAAAAGCTATTAATTATAACTTAAAATATTTTTAAATCATTTTTCTCATTTTAAAATGATTTTTAAATCAATAAAATTATTTTTAATTCATTTATTCAATATAATAATTAAATAAATCTAATATCATTAATATTAATTTATTAATGAGAATTCTCCGTAAATATTGAAAATTATATGTTATAATTCCAAATATTTTCTAACACTTTATTCTCATTTAAAATGATTTTAATTCAATAAAATCATTTTTAACTAATTTATTTAATTTAATAATTAAATAAATCTAATATCATTAATATTAAATTATTAATGAAAATTCTCTAAAACTATTAAAAGTTGTATTTTATAACTCAAAAAATTTTTAAATACATTATTCTTATTTAAAATGATTTTATATAATATTAAATCATGTTTCTCTAATTTATTTAATACACTAATTAAATAAATTAAATACCTTTAATATTTAAATAATTATAACTATTAAAGAAAAATATTCCAATTGGTCGAAAATTATTTTTCATAATTTAAAATAATTTTTAAAACCATTTTTAATAATTTTTATAATTTATTTCTATTTTTAAATAATTTTCGAAAAATCAGAAATTATAAAATAATAAAACCGTCGCTAAAGACCTTTAGCGACACTAAGCGTTCGTTGTTGGTGTTCTTGAGGCTCAAAAACACTGACAGCTCAGTGGTTAAGGGGTCATGTTTGACCTTCTTTAAATCTCTGATCAAGCTTGTTCTGGACAATCCAAGACTTTTATATTGTAGTGTTAATGTAACACTACAACATCCAACCATCACTTTGGTTAAATAACATAACAACAAAGAGATCTAAGTCTTCAAAGATGCTGTCAGGTGGGTTCTGGGTTTTCCAGAAACCCAGGTTGTTCAACTAGTCACTTTCATGCTCGATTTATTCTATGTTCCAGTTATCAAATGGCTCGATTTTTTGTCCAAACATACAGTAGTCATGACAAGGAACACATAGGAATCAACAGTTCGTTTAAACAACAACACACCTGCTAGATTAATCCCAGTCAAACCCTGTCAAAATCATGGTTCAACCGATTTCTGGGTTTTCCAGAAACGGTTTCCATGTTCGACATGCCAAGTTTGACCGTCCACTATGTCCCACATGTTTGTTGTTTAAGAGATCTAAAAGTATAGATCTAAAGTACATATTAAATGCTACAATTTGGGTACCAAAACGTCAACAAACAATCATCAAATCAGATCTGGGCCGTTCAAAAGTTGTTAGACGCTGATCTTACACTTTCTGGGTTACCCAGAAAGTTCATGGTCATGCCCGGTCAACGGGTTTTGACCATGAATAACTACAAATCTAGACATCAAATGAGACGTATTCCACTTGCAGATTAAAGACCACATACCATACTACCTATATCAAGATCTACGGCTACTGGCATTTCTTGTCAGACCATGTTTCAAACTCAAGAACAGTTTGTGAAAAACTCAACTTTTACCCACTTTGATGCTATGGATCTATGTTATAGCAACATAGATCATCATAAAACATCATCTAGCAAATATCTAAACACATAAACACATATTTTTTCTTAGAAACTTGGATCAAAAATAAAATTAGGTTTATACCTTCTAGCTTCAAATCCTTGATCTTAATCTTCCTAATTGATCTTGGTTTATCAAGGGGCTATTTAAGTGACTGACCTACTTGATAAATTAAGAGGTTTTTGTGTGAGAGGGAGTTGGTAAGAACTTGGTTGAAAAATAAGCAAATTATGTGATTTTCTCTCTCTCCAAATCTATATATATTGCTTAAAATGTTGCTAGATCTGATGTGCTGGCTGATTTTTGTTGGATTTCTATGTCACAATGTCACTATAGTTGCTCACCAACTAAAGTTGCTAGCAATTTCTACAAGTTACATAATAAAGTAAGTAAAAGGGCATTTTGGTCTTTGTACATAAAATTTTAATGGCATACTTGACATTTTCTAAACCCTTAGGGTTTAACCTTTAGGTTTTACACTTTAGTTTCTAAAATTTCCAAATTAGGGTTTTAATTAGAAAAATAAAATTTCTAAATTATAATTAGGGTTTGGAAAATAGAAATTAAGATACTAAAATATAATTAGGGTTTTTTAATCATATTTAAGTTTAATAAACACATTAGGTTTGCCAATTAAGATTAGGGTTTCCTAATTAGGGTTTAGGAATCCCGAATATGAAATTAGGTTTTTTTGGCTTTCGATTAGGGTTTCTAACTATGCGTTAGGGTTTTTAATCCTAAGATTAGGGTTTCTAATCTCTTATTAGGGTTTACAAAGTTTAAACCCTATCCAGTCAATCATTGGTCATTAAATCAACACAATACAAACACATAATCATCAACACAATTATTCAAATTGTATTTTCTACTGAATCCCTGTCCTGATTTAGGGTTAGGGTTTTTATTCATTGTTAAGCATAACTCTACTCCTATTTTTCAGTCAATACACAAATTGACCATAGCTCGAGACTCGTATCACAGATACTGTGACACCCCCAAATTCGGGTTACCTGACTCCCGAGTTTGGTGCTCACGATCCACAATATAAATAACATCTAACTACCCATTTAATTATGAATAGACCTATAAACCATATTAACTGATATAGTTAATACATTCGTCCCAGGTTATCTAACCTTTATATTACAAACATACCCTTTAGATATACAAAAAGGGTTTACAATTATAACATTATAATAATATTAAGCATAGCTATTACAGCGTAACACCTTTGTCTTTGGTCTTCACAGCAACTCCCGACACTTCATCCCTAGCTGAAATGTTTTATTTAGCAAGGGTGAGCAACAAATTTGCCCCGCAAGTTAAGATGTACAATAAATGTATCAAAATCAAGACAACAAACTATCTAATTCGATAGAATGACTACAAAGTTCGAGGAACTTTGAAATAGCTGAACCATTTATTCTTCTCTGACTAATCTTCTCACAACCTATTCAACAATTTAACGAATGTATACAATGCTTTCAAAGTTTACATGATATTCTAATGAATATTCAAGAAGCAATTCTACACAATAGCAAAGTGGAATATTTTCCAGATTTATGCTGAGTGGTCACACTAGACCTAGAACTTTTCTACTAGAGTAGATATCAAAGATTTACTTTGATATGTACACAAGAACTTTTCTGCTAGAGTAGATATCAAAGTTTTACTTTGATATGTACACAAGAACTTTTCTGTTATAGTAGATATCAAAGATTTACTTTGATAAATACACAGGTGTATCAGATAACCATAAAGA
The DNA here is from genome assembly GCA_020205615.1 of Panax quinquefolius. NCBI lineage: Eukaryota > Viridiplantae > Streptophyta > Magnoliopsida > Apiales > Araliaceae > Panax > Panax quinquefolius. The sequence goes on along the minus strand of JAINUW010000110.1, from coordinate 188,049 downwards.
TTAAATCATACGCCTCTACAAGTATAACAAGTGATCAGCTTATTATACCCTATATTATGCATAATACTTAAAACACGCGCAAAGGTCGAATTCACGACCAATAAAATGTTCCCTTTATATAAAAGGTTGTTTTTCTCAGTCTCGGAATCAAGAAGATTTTGATTTAACAACGAAATACTGTGATTTCTAATTCTAATTACTTATCCTCTCTTTTCTTCTCGAACCTATCAGGTTTTAACAAATGTTTGTCTTGCCAGAACAAATGGCTAAGACATTTCTCAACACAACTTAACAATAGACAGAAATTATCTGTACTATTTATAATCAATAATAATAACTTCTAAGGATATGAATTGCCAATAGTAGATATTCTACAAGTATATTCTCATAATTAATAATTCAATTTGAATTAATAAGCATGCACTAACTGCAAATAATCAATAATAAATCCCTGGACGTGGTATAATTAGCAATAATTAACCACCATAATAATTGAATGAATATAACTCAAGGTTGAGTTAGGGAACTTGCCTTCCACGTTGATTACCGCTACATAATATACCTATCTACGTTCACAAGACCTATATTCACAATATGGGTCTTACAATTAGCACAATATGTCACAACTCATAATACTGTTATACACAGTCAATTTTTTTCCTAGGCACATTAGGACATAGTCACATTAGTGTTTATAATCTGTATAAACACTTCACAACTCTAACTAGTTAGGTCTGGTTGGACTTCGATCTCATCTCGGAGTTTTGGTCACCTTACCCGACAATAAACACAATGATTGTCAATCAAAATTGGTCTCTAATTTTAGATAAGCCAAATATCATTTATAATATTTTCGGAAGCTTTTAATAATAATCAAGCAATTATTATAATTTATAATAATTTTTCAAACATTAGAATCATTTTTAAATGATTTAATTATCAAATAATCTTATCATTATTAATATTTAATAATATCAAAATATTAATAACATACTTGTCAAAATATTAAAGTTATTTTTAATAACCTAAAATATTTTTCAATCAACAATATTCTACTTAAATGATTTTTAAAATAATTTAAATCATTTTAAATCATCACCATTAATATTAAAATATTAATGAAATTATTATCCAAATATTAAAAGTCATTAATTATAACTTAAAATATTTTTAAATCATTTTTCTCATTTTTAAATGATTTTAAATCAATAAAACTATTTTTAATTCATTTATTTAATATAAAATTAAATAAATCCAACATCATTAATATTAATTTATTAATGAGAATTCTCCAAAAATATTGAAAATTATATTTTATAATTCAAAATATTTTCTAACACTTTATTCTTATTTAAAATGATTTTTCATAATATTAAATCATTTTTCTCTAATTTATTTAATATACTAATTAAATAAATTAAATATCATTAATATTCAAATAATTATAAATATTAATGAAAAATATCCCAAATAGTCGTAAATTATTTTTCATAATTTAAAATAATTTTTAAAACCATTTTTATAATTTTTATAATTTATTTCTATTTTTTTTAATTAATTTCCGGAAATCAAAAATTCAAAAATTAAATAAACCGTCGCTGAAGGTCTTTAGCGACAGAAAGCGTCGCTGTTGGTGTTCTTGAGCTCAAGAACACTGACAGCCGGCAGTATCAAGAGGTCAACTTTAACCGCCAATTAATCTCAATACAAATCGTTTCTCGGCTAACTTAAAGTTCCATATCATAGTACACATGTAATACTACACGTATCAATCAACCATTTGGTCATAACACTACATTATATAACGATCTGGGCTTGTTAAAGAATCTGTCACACCAAATCTGGGTTTATCCAGAAACCCAAAAACGCCACCAGTCAGTTTCAAGGTCATTTATCTAAGTGTTCGATTAATTATTTTGGTTGTTTCTTGGTTCAAAAACGTAGTATACATGACAAATAATAACATCATAACAAGATTTGAGTCCAAAAACAACAACATCTCAAGATAAAGCTCAGTCAAACACTGTCAGAATCTTTGTTCTTCCGGTTTCTGGGTTTTTCCCAAAAACTTAACCGTGGCCGAGTGGCCAGTTTTGACTGTCCACTGTGCTCGATCTAAGGCTATTTTAGAGGGTCTAAATACATGGATCTAAATCCCGTATTACAGACTACCATATGGTTACAATAAAATCCACAAACAAGTTACATACTAACAGATTTTAAGCCCACAAAATGTTGTCAGACGTTGATCAAGGCTTTCTGGGTTACCCAGATTTGGCCCGGTCAACGTCGGTCAACGAATTTTGACCTTAAATAACTTCTAATCCAGACATCTAATAGCTATACTACCACTTCCAGATTAAAGATAACATAACCAGCTACAGATCCAAATAATAAAACTTCAAAAATCAACAACATAGAAAGATTTAAAGTGACTGACATATGCTTGTCAGACTACTTTTCAAACTCAAGAACAGTTTTTGGAAAAATCACTTTTTACCCATTCTGATGCTATGGATCCATCATGGATCAACATAGATCACTGAAAAACTTTATCTAGCAAAGATCCAAACACATAAACATAAAATTTTCCTAAGCCACAAAGATCAAAATTAAAATTTGATTTATACCTTTCTAGCCCAAATCTTGATCTATACTCTCCAAGTTGTTAATGGTTGATTTATGGGCTGGTAATATGACTGATCTACTTCTAATTTTTGGACACTAGGAGAGAGAGAGCTAGTAGGAGCAAAGTTGAAAAATGATCAAGTTTTATGATTTTTCTCTCTCTTTAATCTATAAATAATGTGATATAAAGTAGCTAGATGTTGTGTGCTGTCAAATGGAGGCTATATTGGCTGAGATTTTAAGTCTTGCAAGTCAAAATAGTTGGTAAGCAACTAAAGTAAAGCCAATTTTGCAAGTTAATTTACTAAAATAAACTAAAGGGTATTTTGGTTATTGTCCATATATTTTTAAGGGCATACTTGACATTTATACAAACCCTTAGGGTTTAACCCTTAGGGTTGAACCCTAAGGTTCTAACCCTAAAGTTTTACAACTTTTAATTTCTATAATTATTTTCTAATTAGGGTTTACAAATTAGAAAATTAAAATGTTTAAAACTAAAATTAGGGTTTCCTAATCATATTAGTGTTTAATTAACACATTATGCTTGCCCAAATGAAATTAGGGCTTTCTAATTAGGGTTTAGGAATCCCGAATTTAGAATTATGGTTTCCTGATATACAATTAGGGTTTCTAACTGTACATTAAGGTTTCTATATCTGAGATTAGGATTTCTAATCCCTTATTAGGGTTTATTAATATGAAACCTTATCCAGTCAAACATTGGTCAATATCCCTATATAGTACAAACACATATTCAACAGTACAATTATTTTAATTGTATTTTCTATCGAATCCCTATACAGAATTTAGGTTTAGGATTTTCTAAAACTGTTAAGCACAACTCTACTCTAATTTTATCAGTCAATACACATATTGACCACTACTTGAGACTCGTATCACAGATACACAATGCAATATTAACAGTCAATGTCAATATTAAATAAAAAAAAAATTATTCATAAATTTTTTTGGATTATTCAAAATCCAGGGTTATTACAGATACACAGTACAATATTAACAGCCAATATTAAATAAATAAAAAAATTATTCATAAATTTTGGATTATTCGAAATCCCGGGTTATCACATTCACCCCTCCTTAAAATGATTTCGTCCTCGGAATCACTGCTTTCTAATTCTCTACAATCTTTTAAAGTTGTATCATCAATTCATTTTTTTATCAACACAATATTAATTTGTTTTTCAAATTCTAACCTGTGACTTGAATCTATAAAAGAAAACAGATCACAGAAATATCTGACTCATATTACTCGCATAATTTAACTTTCTAAATGAAATCGTTACCTATCACCACTTCCTGAGTAGCCACTGCCTCCTGTGCTGTCATGTTAAATGTACGGGCGGTTGATCTTCCTGGCTGTGCAGGTCCTCGTATTTCCGAGGTTCCGCCACTGGGTCCCTTGTTGACACTTTCCTTCTCAGCATTCCTCTTTGGATAGTTCTGAACCATATGATCAGTTGATCCACAGGCAAAGCAACCTTGTATCTTCTTCGGACTAGGACAATTGGGTGACATGTGGCCCTCTTGCCCGCAATTGTAACAAACTCCTTTCTTCTTCAGACAAACACCTGCATGATTCTTCCCACAGGTCGCACATGGCTCCCTCCCTTTCCTATTCTCTTCAGTTTTGCTAACTGATTGGGTATTCTCACTCCACTTTCTTTTATTCTGATTACTACCACCACTGCTTCCACCATCATTGGTCTTCTTCTTCTTTTCCTGATGAAATCGAGATGCAGCTTCGCTCCCTCCTTCAGTAATTAATGCTTTCTCCAACAAAGCCGCGAACGTGTTGATCTGCAATACCGCTACCTTGTTGAATATCCCTGGCTTCAGTCTATTCTCGAATCTTCTCGCATTTCTTACTTCTGTGTCCACCTGATGAGGTGCAAATCTCGCCAATTCGTTGAACTTAGCCGCATACTCAGAAACAGACATATTCTCCTACTTAAGTTCTAAGAACTTAACTTCCATCCGAGCTTGCATACTCGGTGAGAAGAGAACAATTCTTTAAATATGGTCCAAGTCACTATAGTCGTTCCAGCTCTCGCCTGATTAGTCTCCCACCAGTAATTTGCTTCTCCCTTCATCAGATAAGTTGCAAAATCCGTCTTTTGCTCTTCCGCCACTCGCGCAATGACGAATGCTTTCTCTATCTCCTTCTCCCAAGTTTGGGCTTTAATCGGATCTATGGTTCCCTTGAATTCCAGTGGTCCTACCGCTTTAAAGTCCTTGAAGTTAGTCAATCTATCAGCTGGCTGATTTCTCGCTCTTCCTCTTGCTGGAGCCTTATTTTCCATAGCTTTGGCTATCATATTTGCAAAGTTTTACATTAGGTCAGCTTGACCACCTTCATTATTCACTGACTGCTCTTCTCTTTGATTTCATTTCTGTCGTCTAGGCGGCATGATCTAATTTAAATAAAAATCTTATAGTAATTCTCTTTCTCTATACAAATCCTTAACACAATAAGAATTCAACACATAGTTCTCATATAATCAAATATTTATTCAAATAGCACATAGTACATTTAGTACTTATCACATATTACTATCCCTTTTTATAAAAAAAAATTCAGGATTAACATACTCAACTTTACAAAAAGTTGTTATTCTCCAACTTTACACAAAAAGTTGCCATTTACCATTCTTACATAACTATTTCCAGTTCATCAAACTTACCGTACTTATGAGTTCAGTAACTTGCCACAATTATATGAGTGTATGAACTTATCCTAGTCAGACCTTTGGCGTCCATTCGTTGAGGGGTTCAAAAACATTTCATATAATCATGAGTCATGAACTTACCATAAGTATGAGTTTTAAGAACACACAAATTAATCTTAATCTTGTATTCATATAAAAAATAAAGATTTCATTCATACAAACATATATATTTACATATGCTTATACATCGTTCTCGATATTACAACTTTTAATATCATAATCTTTTACCAAAAGATACTAACACTCAAACTTAAACTATCTACTATCCATTCCCTTCACCCGTCTTCTTCTTGTTGGGACACTTGCTGAATCCGTGACCCATTCTTCCACATGAGAAACACTTCCTCAAATTCGGCTTAGGACAATGTAGAGAAATATGTCCTTCCTATTTACAGTTGAAACAGACATTCTTCCACATCATGCATTCTCCAACGTGAGTCTTTCCACACTTGATATAGGCTTGCTTCTTCTTTGGGTTTGAATTTTTAGAGTTTTCACTGTCTTTTTCCCTCTTTCTCTTCTTCTTGTCCTTCCTGCTGGTTCCTTCAGATGATCCACCACCTTCAGCCTTCATTCTGTCCACCTGTGCCATCAGCTCGTTCCGTTCTTCAGTCATTTCGCGTAACGCTCGCTCTATTTTCCACAACTCCTCCAAGAGAAATACTTTACTCCGGAGTTCCTGTACTTCTGAAGATAGCTGATCTTGTTCTCCAACTTTGATCTTATTCTTTAACTCAACCTTAGCTTCTTTAGACTCCACCTCCTCATCACTACTCAGATACATCTCGGGATAATCATCATGATCACTCCCGAGATTAACCATGGGTTCATCCTTTCCTACTTCTTCCATTGACTCGCTCTGTGCTGGCACCTCAGCTACTGGCACTGGTACGACAGCCACTGGCATCTCCCTACTCATTTTATCTTCTCCCGACATCTTACAATCAGTTTAAACAACTTGATTAGTACTCCACCAGTACAAACTTCTCACACTATGCGTCCACTTATCTCACTATTAATGCGCTTCGGCAATCCCTCACTTAGTACTCTAAATGAGTATTCTATATCTCGCTTATGGTTATATTCCTAGGGTTTTCCCCACCCCACTTAAGGTTTATAACCTACAGCTTTGATACCAACCTGTGATGCCCCCAAATTTGGGTTACCTGACCCCCGAGTTTAGTGTTCATGATCCACAATATAATAACATCTAACTACCCATTTATATATAAATAGGAATACATAACTCATTAACATATGTTGTTAATACATAAGTCCCAGGTCTGCTAACCTTAACATTATAGACATACCCCTTAGATATACAAAAGGGGTTTACAATACAACATAATAATAATGTTCATTAAATTAATTTATCACTATGCCTTTTCCTTTGTTCTTCTTCGCAGCACCTTCTGCAACTTCGTCCCTAGCTGAAAAGTTTTATTTAGCAAAGGTGAGCAACAAGTTTGCCCCGCAAGTTAAGACATACAATAAAGGTATAGAAATCAATATCAAGTCTTCTCACATTCTACACAACAATAATCTGCTAATGAAAGAATACAATACTTTCAAGGTTTTCTACGATATTCAAATGAATAATCAAGAATTAATTCTACGAAATAGCAAAGTGGAATATTTTCCAGATTTATGTTGAGCGATCCATTGGATCTTGAACTTCTCTTCTCGACTAACTATCAAAGATTTGACTTTGATATACCCAATTGTATCAGATAAGCATAAAGATTAAATCATACCCCTCTGCAAGTATATAAAGTGATCAGCTTTATTATACCCTATATTATGCAAATTACTTAATCGCGTGTAAAGGCCAAATATACGACCAATAAAGTGTTCCCTTTATATAAAAAGTTGTTCTTCTCAGTCTTAGAATCAAGATTTTGATTTAACAACGAAATACTGTGATTTCAATTTCTATTTACTTCTCGATCTAGCCAAAATAATTCACATCGATCTGTCAATAACAATTAAATTCTCTTCTAGCTTTTATCAAATTCTAACAATTGTTAGTCTAGCCAGAATAATTAGCTAAGACATTTCTCAACATAATTTGACAATAAACAGGAATTATATGTACTGTAAATACTAGCTTCTACGGATATGATTATCCAACAACAGTTATTCTACGAATGTATATTTTTTGAATCAGTAATTCAATTTGAATTATTAAACATGCACTAACTGCGAATAATCAACAATAACTTCTTGGACGTGGTATAATTAACAATAATTAACCACTACAATATTTAAACAATATTAACTCAAGGTTGAGTTAGGAAACTTGCCCCTTCCGCTGATTACAGCTACACAATAAACCTATCTGCGTTCGTAAGATCTATAACCAATAATATCGGTCTCACAATTAGCACAAACTTTATAACACATAACACTGTAATTCACAGTCAATCTTCTCCTAGACATATTACCACATAGTCACATCAGTGTTTATAACCTATATAAACACTTAACAAGTCTAACTATTTCGGTCTGGTTGGATTTCGGTCCATTCTCAATGTTCTGGTCACCCTATCCAACAATTCACACAGTTATTGTCAAGTAAATTCGGTTTCTAAGCTTCAATATTATTTTAGATAAATCAAATATCATTATAATATTTTCCGGAAGCTTTTAAATATTAATAATCAATTATTATAATTTATAATAATTTTCCAAACATCGAAACCATTTTTTAATGATTTAATTATCAAATAATATTATCATTATTAATATTTAATAATATAAAAATATTAATAACATACTTGTCAAAATAAAAAAGTTATTTTTAATAACTTAAAATATTTTTAAATCATCAATATTCTACTTAAATGATTTTTAAAATAATTAAAATTATTTTAAATCATCACCATTAATATCTCTAATATTAATGAAATTATTATCCAAATATTAAAAGCCATTAATTATAACTTAAAATATTCTTAAATCATTTTTCTCATTTTTAAATCAATAAATCATTTTTATTTCATTTATTTAATATAATAATTAATTAAATCTAATATCATTAATATTAATTTATTAATGAGAATTCTCCAAAAACATTGAAAATTATATTTTATAATTCCAAATATTTTCTAACGCTTTATTCTCATTTAAAATGAATTTTTAATTCAATAAAATCATTTTAACTGATTTAATTAAATTAAAAATTAAATAAATCTAATATCATTAATATTAAATTATTAATGAAAATTCTCTAAAAATATTAAAGTTGTATTTTATAACTCAAAATATTTTTAAATACATTATTCTTATTTAAAATGATTTTTCATAATATTAAAGCATTTTTCTCTAATTTATTTAATAAACTAATTAAATAAATTAAATATCTTTAATATTTAAATAATTATAAATATTAAAGAAAAATATTCCAATTGGTCAAAAATTATTTTTCATAATTTAACATAATTTTTAAAACCATTTTTAATAATTTTTATAATTTATTTCTATTTTTAAATAATTTCTGGAAAATCAGAAATTAGAAAATAATAAAACCGTCGCTAAAGACCTTTAGCGACACTAAGCGTTCGTTGTTGGTGTTCTTGAGGCTCAAAAACACTGACAGCTCAGTGGTTAAGGGGTCATGTTTGACCTTCTTTAAATCTCTGATCAAGCTTGTTCTGGAAAATCCAAGACTTTTATATTGTAGTGTTAATGTAACACTACAACATCCAACCATCACTTTGGTTAAATAACATAACAACAAAGAGATCTAAGTCTTCAAAGATGCTGTCAGGTGGGTTCTGGGTTTTCCAGAAACCCAGGTTGTTCAACTAGTCACTTTCATGCTCGATTTATTCTATGTTCCCATTATCAAATGGCTCGATTTTTTGTCCAAACATGCAGTAGTCATGACAAGGAACACATAGGAATCAACAGTTCGTTTAAACAACAACACACCTGCTAGATTAATCCCAGTCAAACCCTGTCAAAATCATGGTTCAACCGATTTCTGGGTTTTCCAGAAACGGTTTCCATGTTCGACATGCCAAGTTTGACCGTCCACTATGTCCCACATGTTTGTTGTTTAAGAGATCTAAAAGTATAGATCTAAAGTACATATTAAAGGCTACAATTTGGGTACCAAAACATCAACAAACAATCATCAAATCTGTCAGATCTGGGCCGTTCAAAAGTTGTTAGACGCTGATCTTACACTTTCTGGGTTACCCAGAAAGTTCATGGTCATGCCCGGTCAACGGGTTTTGACCATGAATAACTACAAATCTAGACATCAAATGAGACGTATTCCACTTGCAGATTAAAGACCACATACCATACTACCTATATCAAGATCTACGGCTACTGGCATTTCTTGTCAGACCATGTTTCAAACTCAAGAACAGTTTATGAAAAACTCAACTTTTACCCACTTTGATGCTATGGATCTATGTTATAGCAACATAGATCATCATAAAACATCATCTAGCAAATATCTAAACACATAAACACATATTTTTTCTTAGAAACTTGGATCAAGCTTGTTCTGGACAATCCAAGACTTTTATATTGTAGTGTTAATGTAACACTACAACATCCAACCATCACTTTGGTCAAATAACATAACAACAAAGAGATCTAAGTCTTCAAAGATGCTGTCAGGTGGGTTCTAGGTTTTCCAGAAACCCAGATTGTTCAACCAGTCACTTTCATGCTCGATTTATTCTATGTTCCAGTTATCAAATGGCTCGATTTTTGGTCCAAACATGCAGTAGTCATGACAAGGAACACATAGGATTCAACAGATCGTTTAAACAACAACACACCTGCTAGATTAATCCCAGTCAAACCTTGTCAGAATCATGGTTCACCTGTTCAACATGCCAATTTTGACCGTCCACTATGTCCCACATGTTTGTTGTTTAAGAGGTCTAAAAGTATAGATCTAAAGTACATATTACAGACTACAATTTGGGTACCAAAACATGAACAACAATCATCAAAGATGTCAGATCTGGGCCGTTCAAAAGTTGTTAGACGTTGATCTTACACTTTCTGGGTTACCCAGAAAGTTCATGGTCATGCCCGGTCAACGGGTTTTGACCATGAATAACTACAAATCTAGACATCAAATGAGATGTATTCCACTTGCAGATTAAAGACCACATACCAGGCTACCTATAACAACTTTAAAATATCAAAAACCATAAACATATCAAGATCTATGGCTACTGACATTTCTTGTCAGACCATGTTTCAAACTCAAGAACAGTTTGTGAAAAACTCAACTTTTACCCACTTTGCTGCTATGGATCTATGTTATATCAACATAGATCATCATAATACATCATCTAGCAAAAATCTAAACACATAAACACATATTTTTTCTTAGCAACTTGGATCAAAAATAAAATTAGGTTTGTACCTTCTAGCTTCAAATCCTTGATCTTAATCTTCCTAATTGATCTTGGTTAATCAAGGGGCTGTTTAAGTGACTGGTCTACTTGATAAATTCGGAGGTTTTTGTGTGAGAGGGAGTTGGTAAGAGCTTGGTTGAAAAATAAGCAAATTATGTGATTTTCTCTCTCCCCAAATCTATATATATTGCTTGACATGTTGCTAGATCTGATGTGTTGGCTGATTTTTGTTGGATTTCTATGTCACAAAGTCAATGTAGTTGCTCACCAACTAAAGTTGCTTGCAATTTCTACAAGTTACATAATAAAGTAAGTAAAAAGGGCATTTTGGTCTTTGTACATAAAATTTTAATGGCATACTTGAGATTTTCCAAACCCTTAGGGTTTAACCCTTAGGATTTAACCCTAAAGTTCAAACCTTTAGGTTTTATACTTTAATTTCTAAAATTTCCAAATTAGTGTTTTAATTAGAAAAATAAAATTTCTAAATTACAATTAGGGTTTGAAAAATAGAAATTAAGATACTAAAATATAATTAGGGTTTTCTAATCATATTTAAGTTTAATAAACACATTAGGCTTGCCAATTAAGATTAGGGTTTCCAAATTAGGGTTTAGGAATCTCGAATATGAAATTAGGGTTTTTCGACTTTCGATTAGGGTTTCTAACTGTACGTTAGGGTTTCTAATCCTGAGATTAGGGTTTCTAATCTCTTATTAAGGTTTACAAAGTTTAAACCCTATCTAGTCAATCATTGGTCATTAAATCAACACAGTACAAACACGTACTCATCAACATAATTATTCAAATTGTATTTTCTACCGAATCCCTGTCCTGATTTAGGGTTAGGGTTTCTATTCGCTGTTAAGCACAACTCTACTCCTATTTTCAGTTAATACATAAATTGACAATAGCTCGAGACTCGTATCACAGATACACAGTACAATATTAACTGTCAATATTAAATAAAAAAAAATTTATTCGTAAATTTTGGATTATTCGAAATCCCGGGTTATCACATTCATTTTCTCCAAGGTGGCATAAGGGCAGATGTTTAAGGACAATCCCCCATCTATCAAAACTCCTCCCACCATATATCCGGAAGACAGAACCGCTATGTGTAACGGTTTGCAATGACCCATCCCTTCGGAAGGTATGCCGTCGTCAGTGAAAGATATCACATTGTTATTAAAAATGTGATCAACCAGATACTGTAACTTTTTAACATCCAATGATTTTGGCAAGTGGGCTTCTTCCAAAACCCTTAACAAGACCTTCATGTGATATTCGGAAGAAAAAACCAAGTCCAGTATAGAAATTTGTTGTGGAGCTTCTCTCAAGCTTAAAACCACCTTGGCTTCATTGTGGCCCATAGTACAGAGGAATTCTTCAATCCTCTCAATAGGAACTCTCCCCTTTGATTTGATGGTAGGCTTCATCACCCGATGGGGAAGATACAATGGATTTTCCTTCAACACTGCAGCAATTATATTGGATGTGGATCCTTCAGCCTCTCCATAATTCCATGGCACTTTTTGCAGGCTGACAACAGGATACTGTGGTCGGGATGGCAATGTGATTGGCTTTAGTGCAGCCACTTTCAAAAGACTTTTAGCACCTTTGAGTTGAATTTCTTGTATTGTAAGTGGTGTAGCAGCTAGATCACCTTCTGAGGATATAACCGCTATGACTTCCTTCCAATTTGTAGGAAATGTGTCCTAACTCTCAAGTAATACAGTGTCATTATCTGCCAATTACAGGACACCGCTGTCAATTAGGTTCTGAATAAGGTGGCGGAGTGCCTAGCATTCTTCAGTGTTGTGACCGCGAGAGTGGGAGTGGTACTGATATACTCTATTAGAATTAAACCGTCTTGAATGAGGGTCAATTGGAGGTAACAGAGCTGTGATTCTTCCTTCATTGATCAGCATCTGAAATATCTCTTCAATCGGTTGGCCTAGATAGGTAAATTCCCTTTTGTTGGCAAAATCCCGATGGGCTTTCACTACACCAAAAATGGCCTCTAGTGAAGGACAAATCCTTCACTAAAGGCCCTATATCTCTCGCAAGTGATTTATTGTGAAGAAATATTTCCTTCACACGAGTGCTCACATTAGACCTCCTCGCAATTAAGTATCCTTCGCTAAGTAGTAACTAAATATTTTTTGTGAAGGATATATTGTGAATAACTTATTCCTTCACAAATTGTATTTAGTCATGGAATATTGTTATTTAGTGAAAGATTGGTTTCCTTCACAAATAATATTTTAAGAGGGAGTATTTGAAACTTGTTTCCCTCACAAATAATATATTGTGAAGAACAAATTTATTTAACGAGAGAATATTTTCCTTCACTAATTATAAATTGAGAATCATTTTTCAAATTAGTGAGAGAAAAATTCCTTCACAAATTATAAATTAGTAAATAAAAAATTAATTGCTAAATAATCAAAATTCATTGAAAATTATAATTAATTTTCAAATCAATGATTTCATATTTATTATTATTACTATTATTTTTAGTAATTGCTATAATAAATATTAAATTTAATATTTCAAGTTAATATAAATATCATACCTATTTCAAACTAATTGATAAACTAATGCATAAAGAGCCAATAATTAAAACTAATACTCCATATATAAATAAATAATGCTCAAGTCACGATAAGTACAAAATTTGTTATTATGTCTTGATCTCCCAAAGATCATAGTACTTACAATATCTAATAACTAACACAAGAAAACTAAAAAAATAACAACGAACTAGATAGAATGAAGTGTACATCATGTTAGGTCCAACGCAAAGATGAAATCTCCAAGGGCGCACAGATAAAGATTTGTTTATATCCTATGCTTCCTTAAGTCTGTCTCCAGTTGCCTCAGAACGGTCTATTCTTTCACTTCCCGCAAGATCTACCAAATGAAGACTGCCCCGTAAGAAAGAACCAGTCTTCAGATCCGTCCCACGAGCATGAATTGTTAGAACACTGCATGCATGCATGCATTCACATAACTACAATGAGAAACAGATGAGACAAATAATTCAGAGACAATATATTATTATTTATAGTAAAGAACCTATGTGATCGGCTACTTCATTCATTCATGGCAGTCGTAAACAACATCAGCACTATAAGTTTGAAATTATAAAATTAAAAGTGTTCATACCATTGTGTAGGTCTTCCCTGAACCAGTTTGGCCATATGAAAATATACATACATTGTATCCATCCAATACCGAAATCATATCAAGGGCTCGCATATCCGAATATACATTCATTTGTCAACATTCAAAATAATGATTGTAAGTGATGACACATATTTGTGTAAATCTAAATCTGATAGCAAGCATCATAATCAATTTTGCACTAACTGTAATAGAAGCATAAACAAACCACAAATGTAAAGATTAAAAACCTTGAGTTGCAGCCGGATCATAGACCTTATTGAACTTGAACGAGGGATGATTTTCTTTTCCTTGTTTGGATGGATTTGCAACTATTAGCTCCCCATTTTCACCTACATGTTCTACAATCGACTGTTTTCTCTTTTGTCCACGAAGAAATGGCCTTATCCGACAATACACTCTAATATTTCCTATTCAAAAAAATTCAAACAAGACATAAAAACTTACTCATATACAAGCATGAAAAAAGCTAAAATAAGCAGTGGCACCTTTTAGATCTTGGACCTCAGCTTCCGGTTTTCAGCTAGGACAACATAATAGTTTTCTGCAGCATTTTCTAATACTTCAATCTTTTTCCCTATAAAACAAGTAAATATTAATTCATGAGAGCATGTATGATAAATATCTCAGAAGTAAAAAAGATTTTGCAGAAACAAACCCAACCTAAATGATTAAACTCCTCATGATTAAATGGTAGCAGTTGTCGCAATAACAACACCATTATCACCGTGAGTAGTGGTGTCCTACTCCTTTTGCCAATTACTACTATTGTATTCTTTATGGTCCAGGCTAGGCTAGCTATTACGTGTGTGCATATAAAGATGTCAAATACCATACCATATCATGTTAATAGTTAAAATGCATATGCATAATGCACTGTTTGCTGGAAAGGATGCAAGCAGAGCTCTTGCAAAGATGTCATTTGAGGACAAAGATCTCAACGGGGATCTCTCTGGTTTTGGCGTATTTGAGATCGATGCCTTACAAGATTGGGAATACAAGTTTATGAGCAAATAAGTTAAGGTTTGGACCGTCATCACAGACATTACCAAATGACCGACAAGTCAACAACCATGGGAACTGCTGAACCTCTTGAAGCTACTGATAGTGATGCTAAGCCCGCGAGAAGATGCTCCATCCGAGAATGTGGCCATACAACCAAAGGAAACCACAATCGTAGGTGAACCCGACAAAGAGTAATGTTGTTAATATCCTTGTAATACAATTGGGAAGGAGGTGAAATGCTGTCTTTTTGATGAAAGAATGATAATTTGGTGCCTATGTTTATCTTATTCACATTTGTGTTACTTTATTTTCCTAGCATAGGGCATAACTTGAATGTTCAGTTTGTTGTATTAAATAATGAATCTGTTGGGGGTCGTGTGTATGTTATCCAAATTATAGGCATTCAAAATTTTGAGGCCTTTGAACCTCTTCTCTGAGAGTCTTTCCTCCTTAATGATCACAATCCGCTTCTCACTCACTTGAAATCGTGGTTTAGATTTCGAGGCCTTTGAACCTCTTTATCCAAATTATAGGCATTCAAAATTTTGAGGCCTTTGAACCTCTTCTGAGAGTCTTTCCCTCCTTAGACAATCACACTGCTTCCCACTTGAAATCGTGGTTTAGATTTCGAGGCCTTTGAACCTCTTCTAAGAGTCTTGCCCTCCTTATTAGGACAATCACACTGCTTTTCACTTGAAATCATGGTTTATCAAAAAGCTAGCAAAACTTTTTAACCGGTTTTGAATAGACCTGTTTTATAGTATTAACTTCATTTCATATTATTAGTAATTTTAGCTTCATGCACATGAATTAAGAACTGGTGCAGTGCTAGGTTGCTAAGATGATTCAAGTTGTTATAAGACCATAATAACAATGACATTATTAATATGTGGTGTCATATCTATATTTCCAAGAAACCAACCATCGTTTAGACATTCAGTCCAACCTAAGCAGGAGGGAGCACTAGAAAGTCCAGCAAATCCCAAAATTATAACCAAATCAAATCCTTTATTCATGATTTCATCTTCTGTTCACCATCAGATCACTTAAGGCTGCTCATACATGTTGCAGACATAAGAATGCAAAATGCACGAACCATTGACAAGGCAACACTTATCTAGATGACCACCCATAGACTCTAAAGCATATTGAACAAATGTTTCACATTAGGTTTGGCAGTTTTGTCTCACCAAGACAAGCACATAAACATCTTGGAATTTACTGTCTAAAATGGATGCAAATAAATATCTTGGAATTAACTGGTTGAAAATAGACCACGGGTAGCTAGTTATAAAAGAAAGTTTGAACAAAATATAACAGTGTGAAATAAGGGGGATCTTATATGACATGAAGATTGAATTAAAAAAACTTTAAAGAAATACCAAAACAAGAAATATCTATTCTATTTCCAAGTTAGAAATGAACTTCTAAAAGAATTAAAGCTCATATGGAACAGTTTTCTGTGCTAATTTAGAATATGATTTTAGGTAATAATGTCGCCAAAATAACAAACATAAAGAAATGCATAGATCAAAAGGTGTTACCTCCCTAAGCTGTAATAGCCGGTCTCGGGTGAAGCAAATACGCTCACGACCCTCAAATCGTGAGTCTCTAGTCTAGAACAACAACAAAAATCAAACATAATGTAAACAAAAACTTAACAGAACATTAGCTTCTTTTTATAAAAAAGAAGCAATATAGATTCCTAGATTAAGTAAACAGAAACTATAAACCAATTATTTGGCTGCAATTTCTATCAAAAGATAAATCAAACATCAATTTTAAACTAAAATGATTGTAGCATTAGTTCCAACATGATTGTAGCAGGCTGGCAGCTGTGCACAGAAGGTTTTGATCTGCAGCGGACAGGAAAAGTGCACTAGAATTACAAGCAGACTGTCATACATCATAAAGAGGAAGCCATAAGTCACGGAGTTATTAAGTGAAAACGAGACTTACATGCAATACATAAAGAAACTACAGTTTCAGAACATTAATAACTATATGAAAAAGTTAATGTTTGAATATTGCTCAAAAGTCAAAATAGATTGATTTAATCATGCCCATTACTCCAACATGACAATCCACAGAAAATTCTAATGAATTAGAGACCTAGGCTAAAATCAACTTAAGAAATGTCGTTATATTTGTTGTATTCTATATGGGCTATTAAATGGAAAATTCATCATGTACTTCTTGTTGCATATGGGTTTCACCTCCAAGGTTCTTAGTGATCAGAGATTTTACTCTCTGTTGTTCTTAGTGTTCCTAACCCAAACAGTAGAGAGATCACTAAGACAGAACTGTTCACAAATTTTACAAGATAAACAAACAACAATTATCCTGACAACAAACACCTTTATAAAAATTATTAGTTAAATAATTAGCAACCAAAAAATCACTTAGAAGCTTGGATATTACCATAAAGATACCCAAAAATCTTATAATTTTAAAAAAAACATGTGAACCCACTATGATGCATGATCCAGTTGAGCATGCCTACTGTTAATCAGCTCTTCCTAAGCAGGTTCTGAAATTCTCTTTTCTTTTGATTTTTGCAATTCTGTGTTCCGAGGGATAATCTTTGTCATAACACCACCAAGAGTTTCTAGCCTAATAGACAGTAGTGTTACATCCAAAAGGACAATATCACTGACATCTCCAGCCAAAACACCAGCCTAAAATGGAACAAAAATTCCAGATAATCAGTTCATTACCAACTACTGCAATCAAAAGAAGAATTCAAGTACAAATAAACTCCAATTCGACACCCATTCCTTCCTAATTCCTAGACTACCTACAGGTACTTCACCTTGTTGAAAGATGACAAAGTAAATATCGGACTGAATGGTGATAACTACACCAGGAAAAAGAGGGTGAATGTACCTGAACAGCAGCTCCTAGGGCAACAACCTCATCAGGATTGACAGTAACATTGGGTTCCTTTCCAGTTAAAGACTTCACAACTCCCTGAACAGCTGGAATATGGGTTGAACCACCAACAAATATCACTTCATCAATATCTTTGAAAGAGAGCTTTGCATCTCTCAAGGAATTTTGAATAGGGGTTTTAAGCCTAAGGAAACAGGTGAACAAAATATAATTAAAATACAATTAACCTAGACCAATAATCAGTAAAACAACAAAAATCATAATTAATAAGTGGTGCGGAAAATCTCACAGTATATTTGACTACTATGGCTTCAGCTTCGTGATCAGTGGTGGCTACAAACCTTCTAGCATCTCCAGAAGAGAAGCGGTGGTAATCCTCGGGAGGAACGAATGGCGGCTTCATCGACGTGAACGGCGAATCGCTTCTGGTTAGTGTTGATCCTGTTGTGCCATTTGGCCAGATCTTGGTAGGAGCAAACATACGACCACCACGGCACATGTTGCCGAAGGCACCCTGACCAGCACGGTGGGGCCATCGGTGGCCAAGGGGCGAGCAGCGATGGCGGCCATTTCTGATGGTTGTGGAGGTAGGGAGTGAGAGAGAAGAAAGGCTAGGGTTTTGGGTGTATTATCACCGATTGTGACAAAGATGGAATGGTGTCTGGTTTTAAGGTCGTTTTCAATAAGAGTTCTGATTCGGTCATCCACTTTCTTCCTCATTGCTCTGATCTGTGTAAATTTTAATGTTTAAATTATTGTAAATTTATTTACTTGGTTTAAAAAATAGTCGATATTGTAAATTATTTATAAAATATTATTAAAAATAAGAAAGAACCTAAATGCCAATGTTTGTTTCTATGCACGCACACTATTATACTCTTTTTTTTTATTGAAACGAGCACAGTATTGTACTTCAAATAAATAAAGTTAAGTTTTTTTGATTTTTTCTTATGGTTTAGTACTGAACTAATTAAAAATAAAATTAAATAAACCAAAAGTCTTTCTTAATTAAAGCCCTCCCAAATTTTTACTTAACTGAATATTAAATACAATACCAAAAATAAAGTTACTTTAAATTAATCTCCAAAAGACTTTTTGGATTAATATTATATACTTAAAATAAAATTTAACGTCTTTTGGATTATTTTATTTTATTTTTATTTAACTTTAACTTTATTTAATTATGATCATAAAATAAACTTTTATGGAGAAATTTTAGAGTTTAACATAGTGTAAAGTTATTTACTTTATAGTTTATTAAAATAAATAGTTGATATTGTAAGTTACTTAAAAGTGTTATTAAAATTAAATTTACTATTGTAAAAATTTAAAGGTATTTATATTCACCACAATTAATTCAAAAAAAATTATTTAGAAACAAGATAATCGACCAATTTTATCCTCATGAAAAACTTCTCTAATAATGATATATAGTGAGTAATAATTCATTCACTAAATAGATTTTTCCTCACAAAATTTCATCATAAATTGGCTCCAAAAATCTTTCTATCGCCCCCAATTTTGCGAGGAAAAAAATATAAATTGTGAATGATGTTTCTTTCGCTAATAACTATATTGTCATTATACTTTTTTCCTTCACTGTTCCTTCGCTAAACAACTCCTCATGTGAAGGAATAAATTCCTTCACAAAAATTCCTTCACTAGAGGCCATTTTTGGTGTAGTGTTTAGCATTTTCTCTTTTTGTAATTTTATCCTCTAGTGTTTCACCCTCTGGAGTTAATGGTGGAGTATTCGTAATAAGAGGAAGGAGACTAGCATCCTCCTGGCTGACTAATTGGCATGTGACTTGGTGCTAATGGATCATCGGTTCAGCCAATTGGTTGACTTGCTCACAAAGAGCCTTCATTTTCCATTCCATCATAAACTGGAACTGCGCATAATCCCATTTGTCAGCACCATCCTTGCTGGTTTGGGAGGATTCACCACCGTAATGAGAAGTCTGTCCATTACTCCAATTAATCATGTTAACCTCCAATTCTTTGTGTTAAGGAAGAGGCTTGTCTTGCACGTGGGGTTAGTCAGGTTTAGTGACCACGATCTCACCATCGTCAATTAGATCCTGGATCTTATTCTTTAAGGCCCAGCAATCCTGAGTATCACCGCCTAGAGCTCCAGCATGATAAGCACATTTTCGGTTAGCATTAAAACCCTTCCCATTCGGGTTAGCTAGTGGAAGAAGATGGGTAATTTTCTTCTGAGTTATCAGAAGATTGAGAATGTTCTCGAGTGATTCCCCTAAGGGTGTGAACACTCGAGTGCGTCTGACTTCTCCACTCTTTGGCAATGGAGGGTTTGAAGACTATGATTGAAAAAGGGAGTAGTTTCTCCTTTGAATAGGCATGTTATGACTGTCTTTTTGTCCTTGTAGTATCAAGGAAACATCCTCCTCTTTCTTCTTATGGACCCTTCGGGGGTTGTTTCCATAACTTCCAGACTGGATGTGCTCAGCAACAGCTTTCAGAGCGGCAAGGTCTTGAATCTTTCCTGACTTAAATCCCATCTCAGTCATTTCTTCATGTTTGATCATTTCAGAGAATGGCTTGCCTATTCCAGCTAAGACCCTTTAATAGAAGGGAGTTTCTTGAATGTCTATGAAGGTCATCACCATTTCAGACTCAGTCATAGAGGGAATAACTTGAGCAACAAGGCACTTCTGCCTTTGAGCATACTCTCTGAAAGACTCATTGGCTTGCTTTTTGACCTTGGAAATTTGGTACCGGTCTGGAGCCATCTGAGACTGGGAACTGTACTGATTGAGGAAGGCATGAGCTAGATCTTCCCAGCTATGAATCTTGGAGTTGTCTAATCTGGTATACCACACTCGGGCTTCTCTAGTTAGGCTTTTCTGAAATAACTACATTCTGAGCTTTTCATCCTCGGCATAAGATCTGAGTTGTCCAATGAATACCTTTAAATGTGTGTAAGGATCTTCCAACCCATCATACTTTTTGAATTTAGGAGTCTTAAACTTTTCTGGATAATGAACCCCAGGGAAGATGCAAAGGTCTGCATATGAAACACTCTTGTGTGCTCCAATCCCTTTGATAGACCGAATGGTCTCTTCCATTTATAGGACTTTCTTCCTAATATCACCGGTGTCTGGATCTTCTTTGAGATGGGTGACTTCAGGGATTTTGTTAGTTTTGCCCAACTGAGACTCAAGTACTGGAGTTTCTTTGTCCATACCCTGGGTTCCTCCATGTGCATAGGATTCTGTATTTATAGGTATTCATGGACCCTGAGTGGACTGGTGTAATTCTTTGAGCAGAACAGCCAACTTTGTAATTTGGTTACTTAATCCTTTGAACTCCTCATGAGAAACAGGAGTAGGATTAGACTGGCCAGATGAAGCCATGCTTGGCTGTAGGCTTGTTGCCATTTTGGATTTTGAATGCGTAACAAGCCCAATTGTTTCCCTACAAAAAGACTTATGTAGTTTAGTCTTAGGGAATGTATAAATGTTACATGTTATGTGATGAGTCCGTTTTATGAGTATTGTCCTGCAAAATGGATGTCAGTTTTGACAAGATAGCATGTTAGGTTTTGATATAAAAGGGAATGCATGTACACATATTCCTTCATATTTTCCATTACATTGAGATTGACATGGAATGAAATTACAAGTAATTGAATTTACAAGTAATTGAAATGGGAAAGTATGAAGACACTTCCCTTCGCATTTGGTTTATCAGAGGCTGACCTATCTTAGGTTACTCTCGCAGATTTTTGGCATGAAGGTTCCCAGATCATTGCAATTTACTCGATGGGAAGTTAATCTGGTCTTTCAACTGGAGAGAATCTGGGTAGTGCCTTTCCTGAGCCTCGTTGGAATTAGTCTCCCTACGAGTCCAATAATCAAATACCGACAAGATAGCCTCCTGGTGGAGGAACCACACAACATACACTCACATACAACGTATCTCACCATATGGAAATGATGACATATGCAAAGCACTTTAATATCACAAGCAGATACAGTGCGAAGCACCAAGTGCAGTAAGTAAATACATTTGTACACATCCATCCAAATGTAAATGCAACATCAACACACAAGCATATAACAGTTTTGAAAAGCTTGCAATAGCAGCTTAAGCCCTCTTACTGGAAACTCCCCAACAGAGTCGCCACCTGTCGACGTCAGGATTTTTATTGTCCCTTTTCTGTTCTTGTCTTTTGGTATTTTCATGTTAGGTGAGATTTGTTTGAAAAAACAAGTTGTAAAAAGGTCTGACATGTATATGTCGACGATTGGACTGTAAGAGCCGCCAGTTGGTATTTTTAAATTGTTGCACCAACTCAACCGATAAAAGGTTTGCACATTGACCTAGTGATGTAACACTGCTTAACTGGTCTATGAAATCGAGATTTGTTAAGGTTCGGGAACTTAATTATGCGGAGGGAAGGTGTTAGGCACCCCCCGACATCCGTGTTACCACGATGTCCGCCACTTTTCAATTTAAACTGTTATATGAATGTGTGTGTGTGTGTGTGTGTGTGTGTGGGTCAATGTGAAATTATCTTAAAGTAGTGTTATGCCTCGTTTGCACCTATATTCAAATGGTTTGAATTTTGTATAAAAGTTCAGTTTTAACAAGATATAATAGTGATGTTTTGTAAAAGAGGTTTTTCAAAACCTTATGCTCAATAGTAATTGAGACCTTTAATACTTCCATTTTATTTTGTGTTCGGCTTGATTGCTTTTATTTTCGAGATGCGAAGCATCTTTGTGAAAATAAGATACATAGCAGTGCCGAATTCCTCGTGGGCATGAAAGCCATCTAAGGAAATTAAAACACCATGAATAATTTACAAGTCGATTACAGCTGAAAATGTCCATCACGGGAATCGAATCTAGATTCAGGAGACTGAATCTGTGATCACATAATTCCTAGGCTCACATGATGTTGCAGTTTATATGAAAGCTATAAACAGTTATATATATATATATATATATATATATATATATATATATATATATATATATATATATGAACGATCAACCACCACGAAGTAAAATTCATGGGGGATTAGAAATGTAAATATATAAAAGCGGTAAATATATATATAGAGACGATCAGTCACCACAAAGTAAACTCCATGCGGGACTAAATGTAAATATATAAAAGCGGTAAATATATATATACAGACGATCAACCGACACGAAGTAAACTCCAAGCGGGACTAAATGTAAATAAAGCAGTAAATGGCCACGAAGTAAACTCCAGGCCTGACAGAAATGTAAATATATATTGACAGAAATGTAATTATATATATATATATAAAAGACCCCAAATTTTATGACTAAAGATGAATTTTCTATAAATATCATTTTTGATTTTTATGGAGTGAATTTGATATAATATTATAGTTGTGGGTAATATTTATAAATTTTGCAAAGTACGCAAGTTGTTATATTATATTCGATTGGTCAGAGAATATTCGTTTTAACAGGGAATATTCGTATGACGACACGATCATTGGTGGACCCCACAACGGAATTATTGTCGGATTGAGAAAATGACAAAAATATCTTTTTATAAAAATAACGGAAAACGTTTTATCGTTAACTAATGAAATACCCTGTGGTAAAAGTATAGTAATACGCGTGGTTGCATAGTAGCACACGGTATTGATTATTGATGCTTACGTGAGAAGTCACTCAGTTTTGTTCAATTATTGCTACAGAAATTGCTGTATAGTATCTAACGTTATTTGATTCAATTATTGTCGATATTTTATATATTATTAAATCAATAATTGAGACGACAAAGTTATTCATATTATTATTTGCAATATTGACGATGTCTAGAAAGTTCTGTCAATGAAGGTTTGGTCACCTAATTGTGCGCCAATAGGGAGAAATCTTTATTGGAAAGCCCCCTCTTTCCTGGGAACGATCTAGTTGTTAAATATTGCGAATTATAATAATGATGATAAATGTTGTTAAAAATATTGAGGTGATTTTTATGAAGTATTTCTGGTAATTTTAGTTTATTTTAAAGACCCCCATTTATCCATTTTTCAAAATAATCGGTAGAAAGTTATTAGGCTATATATATATTTATATAATATTAGGTGGGTGCCACTGTGGGACCCACATGTTGTTGAATTTTGGGGGGGGGAACCTGATGAAAAGTTATCACGGATGGTGTTGGTTTTTCAAAAGAACATGTGTTAATATATATATATATATATATATATATATATATATATAATATGTTTTGTTTTTTATGAAAAATGGAATATATTACATTTTATTGAATATTATATTATTAAGTTGAAAAAAGAAGAAGAAGAAGCATCAGAAGTTTTTGCCCGTGATTTTGCAAAATAATTCAACCAAAATCCTACTATGCTTCCGTGATTTTTCCTAAATAGTATCCTTCCATTCTTCTATAAATAGGATGCTTAATTTAGAAATTAAAAATCACACCAAAATCAGAGAATTCTTCTTCTATAATATTGAGCGTATTTCTTTAGAATAAAAGGAAGCTTTGAGCGTAGAAAACAGTTCAAGTTTTCTTCAAGAATATCCCCGCTATACCAGTTGGAATACTTTTCTTTTCAACGTAAGGGATATTATTTTTATTCAGTATTCATATGAAATAATATTTTCTTCCATACTCTTTAGTATGTAAGTAATATTATTTCGTTTCAGATTTCGAATTCTACACTCATTTTATTGAAGTTTTGGCTTCTATAATCCATGAAATTAGTAAAATATCATTGATATTTGTGCTTCATCAAATATCTTTTCATGAAAATATTATTCTGAGCATTCTTGATATGTTTTAACTTTTTCATGCCGGAGTACTATTCACGGGGTTACTATTCCTGAAGTACTATTCACGGGGTACTATTCACCCGGGGTACTATTCATGACAAAAATTGATTTCTTTTTAGTCCAAATCATTTTTGATACAATATTATTCTTGAATTTTACTCCACAAAGCAGTATCATGTTGACAATTTGGACATTATTGAATTCTGGATAAATTAAAATATAATTCTTTAAAAATTTATCCTTTGCTTTCTTTTAATTGAATTCTTATATCATTGTCATCACCCTCATGCTTATATTGTTATGAAAATCATCTTTGGCCCGAAGTGCATAGATGGACTTGGTATGATTATGACGAGAGATTATTCGGTATAATCATGACTGTAATGTTACAAATGATGTGGTAAAAGTCCTCATTGGCCCGTAGTGCATTGATGGACAGTTGTTGGCATGATCATGACTATTGATGAAAACACGAATATCCTTGGCCCGTAGTGCATAGATAATTTATGGCCGTATTACTAATGAATATCCTTGGCCGTAGTGCAGGGATGATTCGATGATGTGGATTATTTATTAAGCTGAGTCTCAGCGATAAAATTGATGATAATTTTTTAAAATCACGAGAAGATAGTAGATATCATGCTCTACTTGACTCTTCTAATGGATTATTCTTCTTCCGTTGCGCTTAAACTTGATGTCTATTATATTTTATCGGTTTAACACTTTTTGAAGGCTAACGATAATTTATTCTGCATTATCTTAGTCATAATATTTCTTACTGGGCTAGTTGAGCTCACCCTTTACTTTCATTGTTCTCTTCAGGAAATGAGAATATAGCTGAGACTAGTCGGGGAACGGAGTGAAGGTCCAGATGTTTACATTAGTAGTCCTCATTATTCTGTGAAATAGTGTGATAATAAATGTGTTGAGGACTTATTTTGAGTTTGAATACTGTTTAGAAGACAATATTTGTATTAAAACTCACAGCTCATGTTTTATATTTAAGTTTGTATTTGTATTCTGTACCATGTATTTGGCGACTCAAAATGGGTGATGTATACCTATTTTGGGGGCGTCACAGTTGGTATCAAAGCTTAGGAATATGATCCCTGGCTAAGATGTGAGACTAAAACTAGGGGGAGTGACGAGTAATTCCTTCGCTAGTATGACCTACCAAATTTTATTTGTTATTTAATTGGTCGGTTAGAATATAGGGATAATATGTGGTGTGTCAATTAACCCTTATTTTGTGGCAGTATTTGAAAATGACATCCGAGAATGTTGAGAATTGCAGTGGAGCACAGGAGACCGTTGAGTCACCACGGATCAATACCCAGGATAATATGCAACAGGAAGACAATAATCCTCAGGTAAAAAACAACACCGATCAAATGATGAACGATGGGATGTTCAGAGGCTTTATTCAATTCATACAACATCAGGCGAGAGTGGCTCCTATCCAAAATGCAGGTGGAAACACTGGCAACTCTCAGACGGTCACCGCTAAGCAGTTCAAGGAGCTGGGACCACCGAAGTTTTTGGGAGAGCCAAAACCACTTAAGGCAGAGATGTGGATAAAGCAGGTCACCAAGATATTTGATGTCTTGGGATGCTCCGAGGATCAAAAGGTTCCCTTTGCCACCTTCATGTTACGAGGAGAGGCAGATTACTGGTGGGAATCTGTAAAGCGTACCCAGCCTGCCCCACTCAAAATGTCTTGGGAGAGGTTCCAAGAACTGTTCAACGACAAGTACTTTCCCGAAAGTATTTGTCGCATGAAAGAAGTAGAGTTCATCAAGCTAGAGCAAAACAATATGACCGTGTCACAGTACGAAGCCAAGTTTGCTGAGTTGTCCCGGTTTGCGTCCCACTTACTTGATAATGAGGAGAGAATTACGCGGATGTTTCTAAGAGGTTTAAAACCTGAGATACGTCAATACCTTATCTCTCACAAACTATGTTTGTATTTAGATGTTGTAAATAAAGCTCAGTTATTGGAGTGCGATAATGAGACAACCTAACATGGGAGAGCAGCTGACAAAATGATAATACCAGTGGTAGCAGTCATCGGATCGGTGACAACAAATATGGAGGGAATCAACATGCCAAAAATGGTAACTACTTCGGTGGTAATCATGGCCAAGACAATAAAAGTGGACATTTTAAGAAGAGGAGATTCAAAAATGATGGAAAGACATCAGCACCAACACCCGTTGTTAAGGAAGGAGAACGACCACCTATCATATGCTTCAAATACGGAGGGGGGGGGACACATCAGTCCAAACTGTGCACAACAGTCCAAAACATGTTATAATTGTGGAAGAGAAGGTCACCTAGCTAGATTTTGTCGTACAGAGAAGCCAAGTCCAGTTGGAACGGTGACACCAAATGTCATCCCAGATAAGTCAAAACCAGTAGTTCAAGGGAGAGCGTTTGTCGTGACCTCCCAGAAAGCAAGGAACCCGAACGAGGTCATCACGGGTAAGCTAATCATAAACTCTAGTGAAGTCTATACCTTATTTGATACCAATTCTACCCATTCTTTTATTTCTCCTACTATCGCTCAATGTTTAAATTTAACTCCGGAGAAATTAGACTTTGATTTATCTTTTGAAACTCCGTTGGGAGAAACCTTCATTACATCCACTATTTATAAGTCTTGTTTAATTTAAATCAGTAACAGTACATTACCTGTCGATCTTATCTCTTTGAAAATACTTACATTTGATGTGATTTTAGGGATTGATTGGTTAACTACTCATCATGCTAAAATCGATTGTTTTCATAAGGTTGTTAGCTTTCATATTCCTAACCAACCTATTATGCGAATTCAATCAAGCAAACCATTAAAATCAATCACTATCATCTCAAGCTATAAAGCTATTCGTTTATTAGAAAATGGATGTTAAGCTTTCTTAGCTCATGTCACGAATTTAAACAAAAATACGTCAGTTTTGAATGATATTTCTATTGTTAATAAATTTCCTGACGTATTCCCTGAAGAACTTCCTGGCCTACCCCAAGAGCATGAAATTGAATTTTGTATCAACCTTAAACCCGGTACAAAACCCATTTCCAAAGCCCCATATTGAATGGCTCCTATTGAACTTCAGAAGTTAAAGACCCAACTGCAGGAATTGTTAGATATCGGTTTCATTTGTCCTAGTACGTCTCCTTGTGGTGCTCCTATTCTATTCGTGAAGAAGAAAGATGGGAGTATGAGACTTTGTATTGATTATCAGGAGTTGAAACATGTCATTGTCAAAAATTGGTACCCATTGCCTCGTATTGATGATCTGTTTGACCAGTTGCAAGGTGCCAAATTCCTTTCAAAGATCGATCTTTGTTCCGGATATCATCAATTAAAGATTAAAATTGATGACATTCCAAAGACTTCTTTTAGAACTCGGTAAGGGCATTACGAATTCTTAGTCATGTCTTTTGGATTAACTAATGCTCCTGCTGCCTTCATAGATATGATGAACCGAGTATTCAAGGAATATTTGGATCACTTTGTGGTCATCTTTATTGATGACATCCTCATTTATTCCAAAAGTTGTGAAGATCATGAGCAACACTTGAGGCTGATACTTCAAAAGCTTCGTGAAAGCTATATGCTAAGTTGAAGAAATGCGAGTTCTGGCTTGAGGAAGTAGCATTCCTTGGGCATGTGATATCAAATCATGGAATATCTGTTGACCCGACAAAGATTGAAGCAATTCAAAGCTGGGAGCAACCTAAGTCAGTGACCGAAGTACGTAACTTTCTCGGCTTAGCTAGTTATTATCAGAGATTCGTAGAAGGGTTTTCTCGAATCACTACTCCATTAACTCAGCTGACTCAATAAGATACAACATTCAGTTGGAGCGAGGAATGTGAGAAGAGTTTTCAAGAACTCAAGAGGAGACTCATTTCAGCACATATTCTGACAATTCCAACTGGCTCAGAGGGATTTATCATCTATAGTGATGCTTCGGGCAAAGGGTTAAGATGTGTTCTCATGCAACATGGGAAATTCATAGCCTTTGCCCTTCGACAACTCAAAGAATGTGAGAGGAATTATCCTACTCATGATCTAGAGTTGGCAACTGTTGTCTTCGCACTTAAAATTTAGAGGCATTACCTGTATAGGGAGAAAGTGGAGATCTATACGGATCATAAAAGCCTCAAATATTTCTTCACCCAAAATGAACTCAACGTGCGACAACGACGTTGGCTTGAACTATTGAAATATTATGATCATACCATTCAATACCACCCTGGAAAAGCGAATGTGGTAGCTGACGCATTAAGTAAAAGATCATATGCATGTACGAGTGCGTTATTGTCAATGCAAAGGCCCATTTTGTATGACTTGCAAAGGATGGAGATAGAGTTAAAGACTCCAGGGACCCATATGATGATGGCAAACATATGAGTAGAACCGAATTTAATCGATAAAGTTAAAGCTGTTCAAGTTAAAGACATGGAGTTAATGCGTATGAGGAAGAAAGTGCAAGAAGATGCTATTCCGGAAGTAAGAATCGATGAAGAAGGAATACTATGAGTCAACTCTAGACTTTGTGTTCCTAATGACCCTGATTTAAAGTATAAAATCATGATGGAGGCACACAACACACCGTTTGCAATCCATCCTGGGAGTAACAAAATGTATCGTGATCTTCGACATACATTTTGGTGGAGCAATATGAAGAGAGAGATCGCGGAGTTTATCTCAAGGTATTTAACTTGTCAACGTGTCAAGGCAGAGCATCAAGTGCCAAAAGGTCCATTGCAACCACTTGAAATTCTAGAATAGAAGTGGGAGCACATTACCATGGATTTCGTTACTGGCCTTCCCAAGGTTTCTCAAGACATAGATGAAAACTTGTAAATTGTTAACTTTTATGATGTCAGACTTTGTTTTAATTATTGTGATGTAATTATTTAATTTTCTGCACTTGATGTATGTTTTAAAGGTTAGATAACCTGGGAGATTTATTGATTAAGTTATTTAACCCTTTAGTGGGAAGATTTATTGTTTAAATTTTATTATATTTGGGTAGTTAGAATTGAATGAATGGAAAGTGAACACCAAATCTTGTGATAATAAAGTACCCAGATTTTGGGGTGTCACAGCCATGAAACTAGACTAGCCATGGTGTTTATTAATATTTTTTTATGGATAGCTTATATACCCCAAATTTTCTCCCAAACTTAGGTTCTTGCCTAACTTTAGCCATCACTCCCTATTCTTGTCATTCTTTCATTCAAACTGGCATTTAGAGTTTCATTATGTGTCAATTTAGACTCAATCAATCAACAAAGTTGTTTTTACTGTGCTAACCTTATTATACCAGTTTCAAACAGAAAAAGATTCAATTCATAACAAGAAATCACATTAAAGCTCTAATAGTCAATATTATACTTGTCTACTCAATTCCAGTCTCATCATTGGCCAAAATAGATTGTAACCATCTAACAGTTGGAAACATGCAAGATGAACTAAATGCAACATAAACACAATATACTAACTATTATTTTTGCAATTTTTCCATTTTCAATTTTTTTTAGATAAACTGAATAAGAATAATAGAATAAAAAAAACTAATTACAATATTATACTACTATGCAAAAATACTATGCAGTTATACTACATGAATGTAAACAAAATGAACCTAAACCTAAACATGACAACATATGCAAATTAAACAAATAAATAACATAAATTAAACATGCAACAACTAACTAAACTAAACTCCCCCAAACTTAGGAATTATAATGTCCTCATAGTAATAATATAGCAGTAAGTACAAAAGGACTTCCCTGTAATCAGCTAAGCGTGAGGTGATGGTGGTGATGGTGGCGATGGTTGTCGTGGCATAAACACTTGGTGTTCTTCCGTGTCTGAATCTGATAGAGGATATTGTGGCATATGTACAGGCATCTGATAATGGAATTGAGCAACTTGATTTAAACTCTGTAAGGATGCGTTCAAAAAGGCAAAGGATGTGTTCATGGCGTTGAACACGTCATTTGCCTCTGTAGGCTACTACCAATCGGGTCATCTTCCTATTATTATCTTTGTTGTGCTTATCTATCTGTCTCTGTAGGCTACAAAACTGAGAACTGAACATATATCTGTATGTCCTTCTACTCTCCCCAGTCTCCTGCTCCCCAGTTATCTCATCAGCTTGAAACTCATCATCCTCTGAACGTGTCCTCAGCCTCTTCTTCTTCCTCAGAAGCCTCTAAAAATATGAAACCGACACCTCTTTGATGAGCCTCTATGACGCCCCCAAAACAAGTATACATCACCCATCTTGAGTCGCCAGATACATGGTACAGAAATCAAATACAAACTTAATTATACAACTGTCGTGCAAAATACGACAAAACATAGCTGAGAGTTTAAACACGAATATTGCCTTCTAGACAATATCCACACTCAATGGAGTCCTCATTATAATTCTTATCACACTATTTTTATAAAAATAGTGAGGACTACTATAGCCACCATCTCGGACCATCACTCCATTCCCCGACTCATCCCAACTATATTCTCATTTCTGGATAAAACAGTGAAAGAAAAGGGTGAGCTCAACTAGCCTAGTAAGAAATATTATGACTAAGATAATGCAGAATAAATTATCCTTAGCCTTCAACAGTATAACAACTGATAGAATAAAATAGACAATAAGTTTTAGATCAATAACTGCAGCGGAATAAGCAATCCATTAGAAGAGTCAAGTAGAACATAATGTCTACTATCTTCTCTAGATTAAAAGTCCATCGTTAATATTTCATTAATGTAATACTCATCAACAGTTCTTTGTTATACACAAGATAAAAAAAACTCTCACACCAGTCTTCACCTGAACCACCAAAGATTATAGTTAAATCCACAATTCATATTTATAATAATGTAAATCAATAGTTTCTCCTTGCCACAAAGGCTTAATAGAACGTTTACTCAATATCCTTACCCTTAAGGCTAAAGATATTCAAATGTAATAACAATGATCTTACCAATCAGTTGTCTACCTTTGCACTACGGGCCAAAGATATTCAACTATAAAACCAATGGTCATTATCATACCAATCAATTGTCTGGATACTGGATGAAGCGTAAATATCAAGGATATTTTGTTAATTTTATGGAGTATAGAAGCCAAAACTTCAACAAAATGAGTATAGAATTCAAAATCTGAAACGAAATAATATTACTTACATACTACAGAGTATGGAAGAAAATATTATTTCAAGCGAATATTGAACAAAAATAACATCCCTTACAACTGTTGAACGAAAATAATATTCTGATGAATATTTAACGAATATAATATTCCTACGAATATTGAACGAAGATAATATTCTTTATGAATATTGAACAAAATAATATTCATACGAATATAAAAATAATATCTCTTCGAATATGAAATAAATAATACCCTTTACGATTTATTAAACGAAAATAATATTCCTACGAATATTGAATGAAGATGATATTCCTTAAGAATATTGAACGAAAATAATATTCATACGAATACGAAAAATAAGATCTCTTCAAAATATGAAATAAATAATACCCCTTACGACTGTTGAACGAAAATAATATTTCTACGAATATTGAACGAAGATGATATTCCTTACGAATATTGAACGAAAATAATATTCATACGAATACAAAAAATAATATCTCTTCAGAATATGAAATAAATAATACCCCTTACCTCAGAAGAAGACTGAATACTGGAATAATGAAGTAGAAGACTTCTCTTTTTCTTTCTCTCTATAGCTTCTCTCTCTATATCTTCTCTCTCTATAATTGCTCTTGTGAGTCTTAGTGAATTGGTAAGAATGAAGGAAGAATGAGCTTCTATTTATAGGAAAATATAGTTTCGATAATTGCACGTTTTGGGGCTCAAAATATTATAGTATAATACCTTCATCTTTTCCGTCATTTTTAATTTAGTCCTACATGTATTATCAAACTTACACCACCTCCCCTAATAGTACATCATGTGAATCAATAGTACAATCATGTGACTCAATATTTCTGTACATGTAAAAAAAAAATTCAGTATAGTACCTTCATCTATACCTCCATTTTTAATTTAGTCATGCAAGTATTATCAATCTTGCACCACCTCCCCTAATAGTACATGCATGTGAATCAATAGTACACACATGTGAACAAATAGTTATAAGTATGTGAATTAATAGCAATTAATTGCTCATTTATCCGATTAATTACCCGATTGGTCAATATAACTTCCAGACATCAATTATTATTGAAATAAATGTCGATTTCCACTAACACTAATAATCCCAACAGAATGGAACTATCAATTTCATCTTTAATCAACACGAACTTATTCATTATTACTATTATAACTCACAATATTTAACAACCAGATCGTTCCCAGGAAAGAGGGGGCTTTCCGATAAGGATTTCTCCTTATTGGCGCGTAATTAGGTGACCAAACCTCTCCTTGACAGAACTTTTAGACATTGTCAATATTGAAAATAATAATATGAATAACTTTATCATCAAAATTATTGATTTAATAATATATAAAATATTATGCAGATGATACTGTGACAATAATTGAATCAATAATATGAGAGATATGATGCAACAATTACTGTAGCAATAATTGAGTATAACTGAGTGACTTCTTACGTAAGCATCAATAATCAATACCGTGTGCTACTATACAACCACACGTATTACTATACTTTTATCACCGATTATTTTATGATAACTTGCTTACTTTGAAAAATTTTCACATATCACCCTTAACTTTAACCTTTTATAAATTTAACCATTTACTAAATAGAATAATTATAAGAAAATTGAATACTTTCATTTCATAAAATTCCGGGTCTCACAATCTCCCCTCCTTATGAAATTTCACCCTCAAAATTTACGTACCTGGTAGTTCGAAGAGATGAGAATACCTTGCTTTTTTTTCAGATTGTACCTTCCCGGTTATTTCCTCCCTATCATGATTTTTCCATTTCTCATCTCCTGTCTTTCAGATATCATTCTAGAATATAGTTTCAAAATAAGGGTTAATTGACATGCCACATATTATCCCTATATACTGACCGACCAATTAAATAACAAATAAACTGAGGTAGGTTATACTAGCGAAGGAATTACCCGTCTCTCCCCTCCTAGTTCTAGTCTCAAATCTCAGCCAGGGATCTTATTCCTAAGCTTTGATACCAACTGTGACCCGCATCCAAGACTTAGATAGCACCTCACAAAGATATCTATCAACTTGTAACCGTTCCGCACGGCGTCCCCTACGAAAAGTTTGGCTTCGGTGCATCCCAAGACTTGGAAGTCACCAGATAAAGGCTTAGGGCTCTTTTCTATGGCTTTAATACCAACTGTGACACCCCCAAAACAGGTATACATCACCCATCTTGAGTCGCCAGATACATGGTACAGAAATCAAATACAAACTTAATTATACAACTGTCGTGGAAAATACGACAAAACATAGCTGAGGGTTTAAACACGAATATTACCTTCTAGACAATATCCACACTCAATGGAGTCCTCATTATAATTATTATCACACTATTTTTATAAAAATAGTGAGGACTACTATATCCACCATCTTGGACCATCACTCCATTCCCTGACTCGTTCCTGCTATATTCTCATTTCCTGAAGAGAACAGTGAAAGAAAAGGGTGAGCTTAACTAGCCTAGTAAGAAATATTATGACTAAGATAATGCAGAATAAATTATCCTTAGCCGTCAACAGTTTAACAACTGATAGAATAAAATAGACAATAAGTTTTAGATCAACAACTGTAGCAAAATAAGCAATCCATTAGAAGAGTCAAGTAGAACATAATGTCTACTATCTCCTCTAGATTAAAAGTCCATCGTTAATATTTCATTCCTGTAATACTCATCAACAGTTCTTTGTTATACCTAAGATAAAAAGAACTCTCATCACCTGTCTTCACCTGAACCACCAAAGATTATAGTTAAATCCACAATTCATATTTATAATCATGTAAATCAATAGTTTCTCCTTACCACAAAGGCTTAATAGAACGTTTACTCAATATCCTTACCCTTAAGGCTAAAGATATTCAAATGTAATAACAATGATCATACCAATCAGTTGTCTATCTTTTTTGCTACACGGCCAAAGATATTCAACTATAAAACCAATGGTCATGATCATACCAATCAATTGTCTATCAGTGCACTATGGCCAAAGACATTCAACTATTAACTAATGGTCATGATCATGCCAATCACATTATCGAATTATACATGCACTACGGGCCAAGCATATTCGTTATTATCACCAGTGGTTATGATCATGTCATACACCTGTCTATCTTTGCATGTAAGCCAAAGATATACAACTATAAAACCAATAATCAACAATCCATCTTTGCACATAGGACAAAGATATACAACTGTAAATCCAATAATCAACAGTCCATCTATTCACTACGCCAAAGATGACTTTCATCATAATATAAGCATGAGAATGATGACAATGATATAACCATTAATCAAACGAAATCAAGGATAAATATTAAAGACTTTTAATTTATCCAGAGTTTAAAAATATCCAAATTATCAACATGATACTGTTTTGTGGAGTAAAATTCAAGAATAATATTCATGTATCAAAAATAATTTGGACAAAAGAAATATATTTTTCTGGTGAATAGTACTTCGGGAATAGAACCTCGTGAATAGTACCCCGACATAAAAAGTACCCCAAATACCCGAGTGAATAATATTTGAGTGAATAGTAATTGGGTGAATATTAACTCGTGAACAACACATATGTATATATCAAACAATATTATATATGGCAGAGAAATATATTTTGATTTACTTCCCTTTTAGTTGCGCCTTGATACTTGCTTGATATTTGCCTATTTCTTCAGGGCTTGTGATCTTGATGCGTTCTAAACTATTCCTTGATGTGTGGACATTGAGACGTCGCGGGACCTTTCAGAACGGATCATTGATCTGGTTGTACCCCTTCCATCTTTGGTGTCTTGGGACTGGTTTCTGTATGGAAATGTGGAGAGGAATGTGGCTTTTCCTCTTTGAGATTGACCGCACCACAGATGGTCGCCAGTACTCCTATTTATGAGAAGACTAGTTAATTCCATCTCTTATGGATTTTTTTTGCTCTTTGAGGCACAACTGCAGCTTAGATGGTCGTCGAATCTCCTATTTATGAGGAGAAGTCAGGTAGTTCCATCCCTTTGGTCTGAAGCTGATGAAATGTGGTGGATTGAAGTTTGATCCCAGTACTGTGTGACAAGTATTTTTGTTCTGGTAGGGGATTAGACCGAACTATAACTGGCTACCTATGTACTCCTATTGAAGAGGAGATCAGGTCTACGTAGTTCAAACATGGTGTATGAGGTTCAACGCTGAATGTGAAAGGCAGATGGGTGTAGAAGCTTTATTGATGAAGAAGGGTGAAGAAGTATTTTTGTGGTTTTTGTTTTTGTAGAGAAAGGGAAGAAATGTTTTTGTTGTTTTTTTATTGCTACCGGGCCATATAAAATATGGCTGCCTACGTACTCTCGGGTATCAAGGAGATCAGGTCGACGTAGTTCACCCCTCAGGATGAATTACAACCAAAGAGAAGTATGAATCCCATGTGCAGGCTATATTATGGGGAGAAGAAAGTTTGATCCCATGATTGGGACAAACTGTAGGTGTGGAAAAAGTTTGATATCGTCTTCAGGACAAACTACAAGCGTAGAAAAGTTTAAGCCCGTCTGCAGGTGTGAAAGGTTCAATCCCTGGGGGGATAACCGAAATTATGTGAAAGGTTTTGAAATGAGGTGAAACCAGGCTGCTGGTTTGAAGTGTATGTTTCCCTGAGGGGCAGAAGAGTATGTAAAAAGGGTTAAAACCGAAATGACTGGTGATTTGATGATCAAAAACCAGGATGTTTGCTTGATGATATCCTCAGACATATTACCATTTCACGGTGTCTGAGTTGATAAGTTGTGGAAATTCATCGCCATCCATTTCCTGTAGTCTGAGAGCGCCTCCTGTCAATACCTCCTTGACAACAAACAGGCCTTCCCAATTAGGATCAAATTTTCCCTTAGATTTATCTTAGTTATCAATGATCTTCTTCAAAACCAAGTCATGTTGTTTAAACTGTTGTACCCGAACTTTCCTGTTGTAGGATTGTGCGATCCTTTGCTGATATAACTGACCATGGAAGATAGTCATGGTTCGCCTTTCATCTATTAGAGACAATTGGTGATACCTGTCTTGTACCCATTGGTTTTCATCCAGCTGAGCATTTCCACTTCTATGGGGAGCACTGCTTCCATCCCATAGGCTAATGAGTATGGGGTTACCCCAGTGGAAGTACGCATTGAAGTTTTGTAGGCTAATAAAGTAAGAGGAAAGAGGTCAGACCATCCT
This sequence comes from Panax quinquefolius, assembly GCA_020205615.1. Lineage (NCBI taxonomy): Eukaryota > Viridiplantae > Streptophyta > Magnoliopsida > Apiales > Araliaceae > Panax > Panax quinquefolius. Next base: position 150,954 of record JAINUW010000110.1, on the reverse strand, counting down.
TTGTGGTTGGCGGACATTTTTTGCATGATCTTCTTGATGTTTTTATTAGTCGCTTCAACAACACCATTCATCTTTGGAAGGTAGATGACGGAGTTAAGGTGTTTAATGTGGAATTTACTATATAACTCCTCCATCATTTTGTGGTTGAGGTTCTTAGCATTGTCTGACACAATGACCTCTGGTTGTCCATATCGACAGACAATATTGTTTCTGATGAAAGCAATGATGACTTCTTTGGTAACCCTGGGGAAGGAGGCTGCTTCTACACATTTGGTGAAGTAGTCGATCATGGTGAATATGAATCGATGTCAATTACTGGCTTTGGGCTCGATGGGCCCGATAACGTCCATTCCCCACATTGAGAAGGGCCATGGAGAACTCATGCTGTGGAGTTCCCTTGGAGGGGCGTGGATAGCATTCCCATGAATTTGGCATTGATAGCACCTCTTGACATGATCATCACAGTCAGCTTTGAGCGTAAGCCAATAATGCCCTATTCTGATGATCTTCTTAACAAGTAGGGGTCTGCTCATGTGTGGATCACATACTCCACCATGGATCTCATCCATGAGCCCTTGAGCTTGGTCTTTGTCCAGACATCTGAGGAGACCTAATCCTGCATCTCTTTTGTAGAGTGCATCTCCGTTTAGGTAGAATTTAATAGCAAGTCAATGGATCCACCTCTTTTCAGTCAGGCTCGCCTCAGCGGGTGTAGATCCATCTCGCAAATACTCCTTGATATGTTGATACCAAGGGTTGTGGATGGGAGTTAGTTCATCCGATACTTCTCCAACATAGTTCCCATAAGCTTGGGCCTTTTGCAGGGAAAATGTGATGCTTGGCATGTTTTCCTTGTCAGGTATACAAATCAAGGAGGCCAACGTTGCTTGTTCATCCGCAAAATCATTCCTATTACGAGGAATGTGTATAAAGGAGATTTCTTCAAACTCCAAAGCCATCTGTAAAACGTAAGGCAACAAATGTAATTCTTTGGTTTGATAGATTCCTTTGGATTATTTGATTACCAACTCAGAATCCCCAAAGAGAGTTAACCACCTGATGCCCATTAAACGGGCAAGTTTTAGCCCCATGATACAGCCTTCATACTCAGCTGTGTTGTTGGTGTTGAAAAACTGCAATTTAACAGCGACGAGATACTGCTCCCCTATACCGAATACTAGATCTACTCCAGCTCCAAAGCCTTCTATGTTAACAAATCCATCAAAATACATTTTCCATGTATGGCATGCATCGTACATATGGTGTTGCTGAACTGTCATGACCCCTTCATCGAAGAAATATGTTTCCAAGGGTTTGTAATCCCCTGCAGGTGCGGCGGCCAGTTGATCCGCAATTCCTTGACCTCTGACAGACTTTTGCATCACGTAAACGATGTCAAATTGTTATAGGATCAACTGCCATCTGGACAGTCGATAATTTAGTATGCGCTTACTGAACACATACTTGAGAGGATCCAGACGGGATATGAGATGGGTTGTGTGACCATGGAGGTAATGTTGTAACCTCATGGAAGCCCATGCTAAAGCACAACAAGTCTTCTCAATTAGAGTGTACTTGTGTTCACTGATGCTAAATCTTTTGTTGAGGTAATAAATAGCTCGTTCTTGGCCTCTATCGCCTTTTTGCCCCAGCATGCAGCCCATAGCATTGTCATTAATGGACAGGTACATGAACAGGGGAACATCATCCCTGGGAAGTACCAAAATAGGAGCATTAACCAGCTGCTCTTTGATTGTAAGGAAGGCTTTCTGACACTCATCGTTCCATTTCATGGAGGAGTTCGTCCTTAACAATTTGAAGATGGGCTCACAGGTTGCTGTGAGTTGAGAAATGAACCTACTAATGAAGTTAATTCTTTCCAAAAATCCCCGTATTTCCTTCTCTGTCTGAGGAATGGGCATTTCCTTGATGGCCTGGATTTTGGTGGGATCCAGCTCAATCCCTTTGTGGCTGACTAGAAAACCTAGCAACTTGCCTGATTTAACGCCAAAGGCGCACTTGGCTGGATTCAACTTCAAGTTGTACTTACGCAACCTGTTGAAGAGCTTTTTGAGATGGTCTAAGTGGTCTTCCTCCCTTCGAGACTTGACAATGATGTCATCCACGTAGATCTCTATCTCCTTGTGCATTAAATCATGGAAAAGAGCCATCATAGCTCGCTGATAGGTATCCCCGGCATTGATGAGGCCGAATGACAACCATCTGTAACATAAGGTTCCCCAAGGCATGATGAAAGCATTTTTCTCACGGTCCTCCTCAGCGACCATAATCTGATGATACCTCGCAAAGCAATCCGCAAAGGAGTACATGTCGTATTGAGCAGTATTGTCAATAAGAATGTGGATAAAGGGTGCGGGAAAGCTATCTTTAAGGCAAGATTTGTTAAGATCTCGGTAATCCACGCAAACTCGCACCTTTCCTCCTGGTTTAGGCACGAGAACAATGTTGGATATCCATTCCAGATATGTGGACACCATGATAATGCCACCATGAAATTGTTTCACAATTACTTCTTTCACCTTTAAACTCCACTCAGGTTTCAATCGCCTGAGCTTCTGCCTGACTAGCTTGAATCCCTCTTTAATGGGAAGGCGATGAAGGACAATGTCAGTGGACAAACCCACCATGTCTTTGTGAGACCATGCAAACACATCCTGGAATAGGGTTAATAGCACAACCATGTCATTTCGTTGGTTTGGGGTGAGGTCTGAACCAATCTGGATTAGCTTAAGGCTTTCTAAGGTTCCAAGATTGAAAGAAGTGGTTTGGTCAAGGTTGAGTTTAGGTTTGTCTTCGACCCATTCCTTAATCTCCTGAGGTATCTCAATGTCCTCTTGGATTTCCATCAAGTCTGAGTCCAACTTTTCATCAAAGTTATAGTCCTTGTGGAGAAAAGGCACCTCATCAGCAAGTACAGGCACATCTAAATTCAGAGTCCTAAAACAAAATATGCTTTCACTTAATATATAAAACTGTTTAATCATACACAAGTGTTAGCATGTACTGATAAAATAACTGCTAATACTGTACAGAAAAGTAAGCAATTAAAGTTATCTACAAGGTAGAGGGATTTCTGCCCGTTTTACCCTCGTCGACCAATGCATGGAGTGCTGCTCCAATTTTCGAGGACAAAGTCCTGATGGACTACAGTGATGGAAGGGTTTTCATCATCCTCCTTTTCCCGAATGATGACCATAACATCTAGGCAATCATCATCTGGGGTGTATCTATTTGTATGTTCATCATGGACAATGATGCGTATGCCTGACATCATCAAGGCGATATCATGTTTACGTTTTCGTTCCCTTTCTTCCACTTTAGGATCAGGAATCAGGACCTCTTTTACTTTGAATGGTATTGGTTTGGGAAACAACATGGCCATAACATGGGCTGGCACCTTTCCTAGAGACTGTATCAGCTCATGAGGTGCAGGTGGAAAAAATCACCGTGTGGCGGAAGCTTGAGGAATCTGCTTGTGCTTATGAGGATTCCTGTGACTGGAACTGGCAGAATAACCTAGTCCGACTATCCCAGTTTGACTGGACACTTAAATTGGGTGCTTAATACCCTGCTGATTTTTACCCAGCCCTTGTCTAGGTTGATGATCCAATGACATCATTTCTTGAGTGGCTGCCATCACTTCGACAGAAATTTTGGGTACGGGAAGTGGCGCTCCAATAGGATGGTATTGTGTGTTGCTCACTTCCAAGGTATGAAAACTGGCCGGCTCAACTTCTGAATTGAAGCTGATGAGTGGTAGGTTTCCGTGTTCAGGACATTCCAGCTCTGCGTTGACAATAACTAGGCTATTGTTGACAATGTATTTAAGTTATTGATGAAGTGTAGAAGGGACGGCTCAAGCCATGTGGATCCATGGTCTCCCCAATAGCAGGTTGTATCCTGAATCTATCTTGAGGACGTGGAAGGATACATTGAATATATTTGGACCAATCTCAATTGGCAGCTCAATCTCTCTGATAGAATTTCATCGGGATCCATCAAAAGCTTTGATAACTGTATGGCTGCTTCAGATTCATTTGAGATTGACGTTCATCTTCACCAAGGTGGCATAAGGACAGATATTCAGAGACAAACCTCCATCTATCAAAACTCCAGCTAACATATACCCGGAGGACAAAACTGTGATGTCTGATAGCTTGCGATGACCGGTCCTTTTTGAGGCGGTATATAAATCATCGATGAAGGATATCACATTGTTGTTAAAAATGTGATCAACCAGATGTTGAAATTTTTCCACATCCACTGATTTTGGCAAGTAGACTTCTTCCAAAACCTTCAATAAAATCTTCATATGATCCTCGGAAGAGAAAACCAAGTCCAATTTTGTGATCTGATATGGAGCTTCTCTTAAGCTTAGAACCACCTTGGCTTCATTATGGCCCATAGTGCGGAGGAATTTTTCAATTTTTTCCATGGGAATCTTCCCCTTTGCTTTTATAGCGGGTTTCATCACCCTCCAAGGAAGATACAGTGGATTTTCCTTCAACACTATAGCAGTAGTATGAGATGTGGATCCTTCAGCTTCTCCATAATTCCATGGGACTTTGTGTAAGCTGAAAATGGGATACTATGGTCTAAAGGGTAAAGAAATTGGCTCTGGTGCAACCACTTTCAAAGGACTGTCAGCTCCTTTGAGTTGAATTGTTTGTATTGAAATGGTTTGACAGTCTCATCATCCTCAGCGGATATAACTTCTACTAGCCCCTTCCATTTGGTAGGACAGGTATTCCCACTCTCGAGTATCACAGTGTCATCGTCTACTAACTGCAGGACACAGCTATCAATTAGATTTTGAATAAGGTAGTGGAGTGCCCAGCATTCTTTTGTGTTATGACCATGAGAATGTGAATGATATTGACATACTCCATCGGAGTTGAACGGGGATTGATTGGAGGTAGAAGGGAGGTAATTCTTCTTTTGTTGATTAGCATCTAAAATATCTCCTCCATAGGTTGGCCCAAGTATGTAAATTCCCTTTTATTGGCAAAATCCCGATGGGCCTTAACGCTTGCTCTCTTCGCAACCTTATCCTCCGTAGCTTCGCTTTCTGAAGGTGATAATGGAGCATTAATAACAAAAAGATGGAGACATGCATGCTCCTGGATGACTAACTGGCACGTGACTTGATGCTGATGGGTCACCAGTTCTGCCAATTATTCAATTTGCTTACAAAGAGCTTTCATCTTTCGTTCTATAGAAAATTGGAACTTTGCATAATCCCAACTGTCAACACCGTCTTTGATAGTTTGGGATGATTCACCATTAAAATTGGAACTCTGTCATGCGCTCCAACTAATCATGTTGACCTCTTCTTCTTTGTGTTGAGGAAGAGGGTTGTCTTGCACATGAGGTTGATCGATTTTGGTAACCACGATCTCATCGTTGTCTATTAAATCTTGGATCTTGTGTTTCAAGGCCCAACAATCTTGAGTATCATGCTCAGGAGCCCCGGCATGATAAGCACACTTCAAAGTAGCATTGAAACCCCTCCCATTAGGGTTGGCTGGTGGAAGAAGACGCGTGATTTTCTTTTGAGTAGTCAGAAGAGCAAGAATATTCTCGAGCGAGTCCCATAAGGGTGTGAACATTTGAGGGCGCTTTATATATCCACCATTAGGCAATGGAGGGTTTGAAGGTTGTGCTTGGAAAAGGGAGTAATTTCTCCTCTGTATAGGCATGTTCTGACTGTCTTTTTGACCTTGTAGTATCAAGGAAACAAACATCCTCCTCTTTCTTTTTATGGACCCTCCAGGGGTTGTTTCCATAAGTTCCGGACTGGATGTGCTCAGCAACTGCTTTAAGAGTGGCTAGGTCTTGAATCTTTCTTTACTTCAATCCCATCTCAGCCATCCCTCCGTGCTTAATTATTTCAGAAAATGGTTTGCCAATACCAGCTAAGACTCTCTCGTAGAAAGGAGCTTCTTGTATATCTATGAAAGTCATGACCATTTCTGACTTTGTTATAGAAGGAATAACTTGAGCAGTAAGGCGCCTCCACCTTTGAGTGTACTCTCTGAAAGACTCATTAAACTGTTTCTTGACCTTGGTAATCTGGTACCGGTCAGGAGCCATCTGAGATTGAAAACTGTATTGAGTGAGGAAGGAGTGAGCTAGCTCTTCCCAGCTATGGATCTTTGAGTTGTCTAATCTAGTATACCATGAACGGGCTTCTTCAGTCAGACTCTTCTGGAATAGCTGCATTTTGAGCTTTTCATTTTTCGAATAAGATCCAAGTTCTCCAATGAACACCTTCAAATGTGTGTAAGGATCCCCTAATCCATCATACTTTTCAAATTTAGGGGTTTTGAATTTCTCTGGATAATGAACACCAGGGAATATGCAAAGGTCAGCATATGAAACACTTCCACGTGTTCCAATCCCTTTGAGAGCACGGATAGTTTCTTCCATTTGAAGGTTTTCTTCCTGATATCACCAGTGTCTGGATCTCCTTTGAGATGGGTGTTTTCAGGGTCTTTGTTGGTCGTATCCAACTGAGGTTCTGGATTTGTTTTATTCAAACCTTGTGTTCCTCCTTGTGTAGAGGATTCTGTATGTATAGGCATTTTTAAGCCCTGAGTAGACTGATGGAATTCTTTAAGCAGAACAACCAAATCAGTAATTTATTTACTCAATTCGTCAAATTCTTCTCGAGAAATGGCATTAGACTGGTCAGAAGAAGATATAATTGGCTGTAAGCTCGTGGCCTTTTTGGATTTTGAGCGGGTAACAGGCCCAATTGTTTCCCTACAAAAGACTTATGTAGTTTAGTCTTAGGGATAATGTAAATGCTATCATAATGTGTCCATTTTAGGAATGTTATCCTGCAAAAATGGGTGTCATTTGATAGCATGTCTTGCATGCATAGATATTCTTCATATTTTCCATTACATAAAGAAGCACATGGAATAAAATTACAAGTAAATGCTTTTACAAATAATTAAAAGTGGAAAGTATGAAGAAACTACCCTCCGCGTTTGGTTTATCAGAGGTTAACCTATCTTAGGGTTACTCTCGCCGCTTTTTGGCATGAAGGTCCACAGATCATCGCAATTTACTTGTCGGGAAGTTAATCCAATCTTTCAACTGGAGCGAATCTGGGTGGTACCTTTCCTAAGCCTCGTTGGAATTAGTCTCCCTACGAGTCCAGTAATCAAACACCGAAAGGATAGCCTCCTGGTGGAGGAACCACATAACACACATTCACATACAACGTGTCTCACCGTTTATGAATTTGATGACATGTGCGAAGCACTAATATCGTAGATAGATATATTGCAGTGCAGTAAGTAAATTCATTCGTACACATTCATCATAAATGTAAATGCAACATTCACACACAAGCATATAACAGTTTTGAAAAGCTTGTAGTAGCAGCTTAAACCCTCTTACTGGTGTCCCCAGCAAAGTCGCCACCTGTTGACGTCGAGATTTTTATTTGTCCCTTTTCGTTTCTTGTTTTTTGGTGTTCTCATGTCATGTGAGATTTGTTTGAAAAAATAAGTGAAAAAGGTCTGACATGTATCATGTCGACGATTTGACTGTAAAAGTCGCCAGTTGGTGTTTTTAACTGGTTGCACCAACGCAAACAAGAAAAGGTTTGCACATTGACCCAGTGATGTGACACTGTTTAAACGGGTCTATGAAACCGAGATTCATTTAGGTTCGGGTGTTTGATTATGCGGAGGGAAGGTGTTAGGCAACCCCCGACATCCGTGTTGCCACGGTGACCGCCACTTTTCAAGAAACTGTTATATGAATTGTAAGACCCCAAATTTTAGGAAATAAAAGTATTCAATTTTCCTATTTAGTAAATGGTTAAATTGATAAAAAAAAATGTTTAAGTTAAGGGTGATATATATAAAATTTTCAAAATACGCAAGTGGTTATAAAATACTCATTTCTGTTGGGGAATATTCATTTGGTCGTGTAATATTCTTGTTGTCGGGGAATGTTTGTACGACGGCGCAGCCATTTGTGGGCCCCATAACAGAATAACTGTCGGATGAAGAAAACGACAAGTTTGAGTTTTATAAATAAACGGAGTAATTGTTACCGTTAACACTATTGGAATACCTGGTGGTTAAAACACAGTAATACGTGTGGTTGCACAGTAGAACACAGTATTGCACAGTATTTTTGAATTATTGATTTTTACATAAGAAGACACTACTCAATAATTATTACAGTAATTACTGTTTAATATTTTATGTTATTGATTCAATAATTACTACGTTGATATTTTATATTATTGTTGTTTCAATAATTGTCACTGCACAGTATTTCTCATTATCAGATCAATAATTCATATTATTTGAATAATTAGATAGCATTATTGGCAATGTCTAGAAAGTTCTGTCAAGGAGAGGTTTGGTCACCTAATTGCACGCCAGTAAGGAGAAATCCTTATCGAAAAGCCCCTTCTTTCCTGGGAACGGCCTGATTGTCATTATTATTATTCTGTAATATTATATGTGAATAATTATTTATTGATTTATATGATAAGGAAATATTTATTTTTTTATGTTCATATAATTGAAGGAATTAATGTTGAGGTGTTTTATCAGTATTTTTTTCGGAATGGAGGTATTAAAAATCAAATCAGTGTTCTTGAGATATATTGCATGAGTTATAATTTTTAATCCGACCGTTGGATCGTTGTGATTTTTGGATATGTTATACATATATAAGTTGAGTATATGTCCACAAATTTTGAACCGTTAAAAATGAACGTATGATTTTTTATGAATTTTAAGAGGTGACTGGTTTAGAAATGTTGAAGATTTTGAATATATTATTTTGGTGGAAAATTCTAGAATTGGTGGGCCCCACTTTTGGTTGGTGAGAAATGTGCTCAAATTTTATTTCAAATGTGGTGGGTGGCAATAGTAGCAAGTAAAGCCATCAGGTAGCAAGTCAAGTCTGCTTCGGCGTGCTAGCATTTTCCTATAAATAGGTGCTTAGGTTAGAATTGAAAATCACACGAGAAACAAGTTTTCTTTCTCTCTATATATTATCGAGCGTATTTTTGTGAGTATTTAGATACTTTGAGAGTTTCTATTCAGTGCAAGGTTCCTTCGGCTTTACATCCCGGTCAGAAATACTGCTCTTTTGAGGTAGGGGATTTTAAGGATTATTATATTTTTTTCAGTTTCGTAATTTTTCTGACCTTCAAAAATTCTGGAAAAATTTGAAATGATAATTTGATGAGTTTCCAGATTGTGTCCAAAAATGGCGATTTTTCGATGTATAGATTAGGAGTTATGAATTTTATGGGAAAAGACTATTTTAAAAGTAAACCCTTATAACTCCTTGTGGTTAACTCCAAAATTGGTAAAAAAAATTTGGGAGTACATGTATATAACATCAGTATACTCTGTAAATTTCGGAATTTTTGGACAAGAGTACAATTTATGATAAATGTCTAAATATTTGGTAGTTTTGGCCATATGAAAAATAGTAAATGAATTTTAAAAATTCTGAGAAAAATATATGTTCAATATGGGACTATATTCTGCTAAATCCTAAAAAAAAAAATTACTTGTACTGATTTGATATTTTAATGAAAATGGACTAGTTATGAGTAAATGAATTAAATATGTTATGTGAAGTAAGAAAATTGGAAAATAGGATTTTATGGCTTGAGAATCCTATATAAGGTATATGCAGATTTTTGATGAGGGTTTTAGTTATTGGTGATGAAATCTTATGAGTTTGGCATTTTAGGATGATTAAATGCATTAATTAATAAAGTGTAAACAATTAAAATAAATTGTTTATAAGTTTAAGAAATGATTAAAATATTATTTTAATATTAATAATATTAGATTATGAAATTATTAAGTGATTTATAACATTTGGATTAAGGTGTTATAAATATTGATATGGATTTTATTGTGAAACTTTATCTTTTTGTGTCGGGGTTAATATTCACGTATACGGTATTATTCACAATATAATTGGTTTCTTTTTCTGACCAAATTATCGTTGATTTATGAATCTTACTCTTGAAATTAAATGCAGTTGTTGATCATATTGTTTTTATTATCATATATAACGCTTTTTATAATCCTCGGTGAAAAAATTTCTCTTTGACTTGAGTGTAAAGATGGGTAGATTATTGGTATGATCGTGACTATGGGTTCTCTTTGGCCATGGAAAGTGAAAGTTGAATAGTTGAATTTGGTATGATCATGACCATTGAATTTATAATTGAATATTTTTAGCTTAAGTGCAAAGGTGAATTGATCAACATGGTTATAATTATGGTTTATATAAATTATGAAATGATTATATATTTCTTTGAGATATGAATATCTTTGGTATGTAGTGCAAAGATAACATGTTGTTGAATATCTTTGGCCCAGTAGTGCAAAGATGACTGTTTGATGAATATCTTTGGCATGTAGTGCAAAGATGAAATGATAATGAATATCTTTGGCCCGTAGTGCAAAGATAAATTTATTAGTATGATTATAAACATGAACTGTGATTTGGTATAACCATGATCTTTGATGTTTCAGGTAAAGACAGGTGATGAAAATTATTTTCGTCCTAGGTGCGAAGAGGAATTTAGAATCACAATTATGATTATGAGTTATTCATATGATTGTGTAAAGGAACTGTTGATTGATGTTACAGGGATAAAACATTGTTGGTGGACTTTTAATGTGGAGAAGATAATAGACTTTATAGTCTATTTGACTCTTCTAATGGATTGCTCGTTCTGCTGCAACTATGGTTGAAAAGTTTTATCATCTAACATATGTTCTAAATTTCTAATTTATTACTGTTGAAGGCTATTGATAATTTAATTATCTTTAGTCATGATATTCTTTACTGAGCTAGTTGTGCTCACCCTTTTGGTTCACAATTCCTTTCAAGTAATAAGAGTGTTGCCGGGTCGAGCGGGGATAACAGGGGATAGAACGGTGGTCTATAGCTGTTGAGGTTCTCCATAAATAGTATGGAAATAATTTTATTGAGAACTTTAGATAAGTGTGTCGTATTATATACGTCATTTGATATTTAATTTTGGTGAACCGAATAGGGTTTGGTGAACCCAACTTTGGAAGGGTGTTTTGCCACTATCATACAAGATGTTTAATGACATACGACCTCGTGTTATCATAAGACAGGGTTGTGCACATCCACTTGCTGAGTATATCTACGAGCACTACCTATATGATCTTGGAGTTTGGTTGAAATGTAATTCTCAATTGTAGACAATGGAGATAGTTATATGTCAAGAGAAGACTCATCATTGGAAGGAACATGATAGTAATCTTCTCGTTTTTCTTTGGGGTTTATTGGGTCAACCAAGAATAAATCTCGAGACATATGATATCTATCATAACCTAGACGCATGGCCTCCTATGTACGAAGGTTTTCTTGAGTACTTCCCAAAGATTTTAATTTCTAAAACAGTTATTGACTGTACCTTTATGTAATTTATCAATGTGAGGTGTTGTCCATAGTTGGGACATAAGTCACAGTTGATATTAAAACTATGTGTTGTTGTATTTTGCACGACAATTGTAGTAATAAAGTTGTAGTTGTTTTATGTACCATTTATTTGGCAACTCAAAATAGGTTGGATGGATTGGACCTATTTTGGGGGCGTTACATTTGGTATCAGAGCTTAGGGATATGATCTCTTGCGGAGATCGGGGAATAGAATTAGGAGGGGAGAGATGAGTAAATTCTTCGCTAGTGTGTCCTACCTAAGCTTATTTGTTGGTCAATCATAATATCGGGATATTATGTGATATATTAATTTGTTCAATTAACCCTTGTTTTGAAGTTGTATTCTAGAATGATATCTGAAATACAGAAGATGAGCAATGGAGAAATCATGATGACAGGGAAGGTGGAATCTGAAATGAAAGCAAGGTATTCTCAACTCTTTGAATTATAAGGTACGTAAATTTCGGGGAAGAAATTTCATAAGGAGGGGAGATTGTAAGACCCCTAATTTTATGAAATAAAAGTATTCAATTTTCCTATTTAGTAAATGGTTAAATTGATTAAAAAAAAAGTTAAATTTAAGGGTGATATATATAAAATTTTCAAAATACGCAAGTGGTTATAAAATACTCATTTCTGTTGGGGAATATTTGTTTGGTCGTGGAATATTCTTGTTGTTGGAGAATATTCGTACAACGGCGCAGTCATTTGTGGGCCCCATAACAGAATAACTATTGGATGAAGAAAACGACAAGTTTGAGTTTTATAAATAAACGGCGTAATTGTTACCGTTAACACTGTTAGAATACCTGGTGGTTAAAATACGATGTCTGGCGTGGTCGCATAAAGAAAGCACTACAGATATTACATGATTTTTGAATTATTGATTCTTACGTAAGAAGACACTACTCAATAATTATTACAGTAATTACTGTTTAATATTTTATGTTATTGATTCAATAATTGCTACGTTGATATTTTATATTATTGTTGTTTTAATAATTGTTATTGCACAGTATTTCCCATTATCAAATCAATAATTCATATTATTTGAATAATTAGATAGCATTATTGGCAATGTCTAGAAAGTTCTGTCAAGGAGAGGTTTGGTCACCTAATTGAGCGCCAGTAAGGAGAAATCCTTATCGGAAAGCCCCCTCTTTCCTGGGAACGGCCTGGGTGTCATTATTGTGATTTTGTAATATTATTTGTGAATAATTATTTATTGATTTATATGATAAGGAAATATTTATTCTTTTTATGTGCATATAATTGAAGGAATTAATGTTGAGGTGTTTTATCAGTATTTTTGTCGGAATAGAGGTATTAAAAATCAAACTAGTGTTCTTGAGATATATTGCGTGAGTTATAATTTTTAATCCGACCATTGGATCAATGTAATTTTTGGATATGTTATACATATATAAGTTGAGTATATGTCCATAAATTTTGAACTGTTAAAAATGAACGTATGATTTTTTATGATTTTAAGAGGTGACTGGTTCAGAAATTGTTGAAGTTTCTGAATTTATCATTTTGGTGGAAAATTCTAGAATTGGTGGGCCCAACTTTTGGTTAGTGAGAAATGTGCTCAAATTTTATTTCAAATGTGGTGGGTGGCAATAGTAGCAGGTAAAGCCATCAGGTAGCAGGTCAAGTCTGCTTCGTCGTGCTAGCATTTTCCTATAAATAAGTGCTTAGGTTAGAATTGAAAATCACACCAGAAACAAGTTTTTTTTTCTCTCTATATTATCGAGCATATTTTTGTGAGTATTTAGATACTTTGAGAGTTTCTATTCAGTGCAAGGTTCCTTTGGCTATACATTCCGGTCAGAAATACTGCTCTTTTGAGGTAAGGGATTTTAAGGGTTATTATGTTTTTTTTAGTTTCGTAATTTTTTCGAACTTCAAAAATTCTAGAAAAATTTAAAATGATAATTTGATGATTTTCTAGATTGTGTCCAAAAATGGCGATTTTTGGATGTATAGATTAGGAGTTGTGAATTTTATGGGAAAAGACTATTTTAAAAGTAAACCCTTATAACTCCTTGTTGTTAACTCCAAAATTGGTAAAAATTTTATTGGGAGTACATGTATATAACATCAATATACTCTGTAAATTTCAGAATTTTTGGACAAGAGTACAATATATGATAACTGTCTAAATATTCGGTAGTTTTGGCCATATGAAAAATAGTAAATGAATTTTAAAAATTCTGAGAAAAATATATGTTCAATATGGGACTATATTTTGCTAAATCCCAGAAAAAAAAATTTGTTTGTACTGATTTGGTATTTTCATGAAAATGGACTAGTTATGAGTAAATGAATTAAATATGTTATGTGAAGTAAGAAAATTGAAAATAGGATTTTATGGCTTGAGAATCCTATATAAGGTATATCTGATTTTTGATGAGGGTTTTGGTTATTGGTGATGAAATCTTATGAGTTTGGCATTTTAGGATGATTAAATGCATTAATTAATAAAGTGTAAACAATTAAAATAAATTGTTTATAAGTTTAAGAAATGATTAAAATATTATTGTAATATTAATAATATTAGATTATGAAATTATTAAGTGATTTATAATATTTGGATTAAGGTGTTATAAATATTGATATGGATTTTATTGTGAAATTTTATCTTTTCGTGTCGGGGTTACTATTCACGTATACGGTACTATTCACAATATAATTGGTTTCTTTTTCTAACCAAATTATCGTTGATATATGAATCTTACTCTTGAAATTAAATGCAGTTGTTGATCATATTGTTTTTATTATCATATATAACGTTTTTATAATCCTGTTGAAAAAATTTCTCTTTGACTTAAGTGTAAAAATGGGTAGATTATTGGTATGATCGTGAATATGGGTTCTCTTTGGCCAGTAGTGCAAAGTTGAATCGTTGACTGGTATGATCATGACCATTGAATTTACAATTGAATATTTTTAGCTTAAGTGCAAAGTGAATTGATCAACATGGTTATAATTATGGTTTATATAAATTATGAAATGATTATATATTTCTTTGAGATATGAATATCTTTGGTATGTAGTGCAAAGATAACATGTTGTTGAATATCTTTGGCCTGTAGTGCAAAGATGACCTGTTGTTGAATATCTTTGGCATGTAGTGCAAAGATGAAATGATAATGAATATCTTTGGCCCGTAGTGCAAAGATGAATTTATTAGTATGATTATAAACAGGAACTGTGATTTGGTATAACAATGATCTTTGATGTTTCAGATAAAGACAGGTGATAAAAATTATCTTCGTCCTTGGTGCGAAGAGGAATTTAGAATCACAATTATGATTATGAGTTATTCATATGATTGCGGAAAGGAACTGTTGATTGATGTTACAGGGATAATACATTGTTGGTGGACTTTTAATGTGGAGAAGATAATAGACTTTATAGTCTATTTGACTCTTCTAATGGATTGCTCGTTCCGCTGCAACTATGGTTGAAAAGTTTTATCATCTAACATATGTTCTAAATCTCTAATTTATTATTGATGAAGGCTATTGATAATTTAATTATCTTTAGTCATGATATTCTTTACTGAGCTAGTTGTGCTCAACCTTTTGCTTCACAATTCCTTTCAGGTAATAAGAGTGTTGTCGGGTCGAGCGGAGATAACAGGGGAATAGAACGGTGGTCTATAGCTGTTGAGGTTCTCCATAAATAGTATGAAAATAATTTTATTGAGAACTTTAGATAAGTGTGTCGTATTGTATACGTTATTTGATATTTAATTTTGGTGAACCGAATAGAGTGAGGTGAACCTAACTTTGGAAGGGTGTTTTGCCACTATCATATAAGATGTCTAATGACATACGACCTCATGTTATCATAAGACAGGGTTGTGCACATCCACTTGCTTAGTATATCTACGAGCACTACCTATATGATCTTGGAGTTTGGTTGAAATGTAATTCTCAATTGCAGACAGTGGAGATAGTTATATGTCAAGAGAAGACTCATCATTGGAAGGAACATGATAGTAATCTTTTCGTTTTTCTTTGGGGTCTATTGGGTCAACCAAGAATAAATCTCGAGACATATGATATCTATCATAACCTAGACGTATGGCCTCCCATGTACGAAGGTTTCCTTGAGCACTTCCCAAAGATTTTAATTTCTAAAACAGTTATTGACTGTACGTTTATGTAATGTATTAATGTGAGGTGTTATCCATAGTTGGGACATGAGTCACAGTTGGTATTAAAACTCACAACATATGTGTTGTTGTATTTTGCACGATAATTGTAGTAATAAAGTTGTAGTTATTTTTTGTACCATGTATTTGGTAACTCAGAATAGGTTGGGTGGATTGGACCTATTTTGGGGGCGTTACATAAATGTGTTTATGGATCAATGTGCAATTTATTTGGAAGTAATGCGAGGCCTCGTTCGCACCTATATATAAATGGTTTGAATTTGTAGAAAAATTCAGTTTTAAACATGATATAGCAATGATGTTTTGTAAAAGAGATTTTTCAAACCCTGTGCTCAATAGTAATTGAGACCTTTTCATACTTCTATTTTATTATTAAATGTTCGGCTTGTTTGCTTTTATTTTCGAGATGCGAGGCATCTTCGAGAAAATAATATACAAAGATCTTAGAACTCCTCATGGGTATGAAGCCCTTTTAAAGAAATTCGACACCGTAAATAATGTACAAAGTCGCCACAATTGAAAATGTCCATCACAGAATCCTAATCTAGATTCAATGAGATCAATCTGTGATCACATGATTCCTAGGCTCACATGATGCCGCAATTTATATGAAAAGCAATAAGCAGTTATATATATATATATATATATATATATATATAGACATGATCAACTACCATGAAGCACCTCCATGGGGAACAAAATGTAAATAAATCAATAATGTATCAACCAACCGCCACGAAGTAAACTCCAAAGTGGATCGAATGTAAAGAAAGCGAAAAAAATTCGATCAACCGCCACTTAAGTAAACTCCAGCATCGGGATGGAATGTAAATAAAGCGAAAAAGGCCTCCAAGCCCGATGAAATGTAAATATATATATATATATATATATATATATATATATATATATATATATATACGTAAGCGAACGCATATGGGATATAAAACCTGTGCTCATCGAATGTAGTTCGACAACAGCTCATATATATATAAGCAATAAATGTCTCAATATAAAATTCAAGATCATCGATCGACATTATATATATATATATATATATATATATATATATATATATATATATATATATAAGCAAGTAAACGCTCCGCACATAAGTTCATGCTCAATCGAGGCATAACTCGATAATGTTAGTCCATATATAAATATATACATATATAAGTATATATATACGCATGTAAATGAAAATCACAGCATCAAGTTCACAGCGACACACACAACAATGACTCTCAATGTAAAGAGTAGTGTGTGCAAAGATGAAGAGAAAGGCTTTATAGAGTGTGAGAAGGCTTATAGTGGGCTACCAAAACAGGCTTCTATGAATCTAGATGGATAAACACTTAGCTCCCACTGGTAAAATATAGCTATATGTAAGCTAACAGGTGTTTAAAATGAGAAAGTACTCACTATGGGGTGTGTACAGAGCAAATTGCACAGGGCTTCCTCGCCTTTTTCTTTTCCAAATGGCCACCCCAAGCTCTATATTTATTGAGCTGGAAGCCATGATGATTACTGCCACCAACAGAGATGCACTCAAGGCCGCCGGTGCCCTGCTCTCTGTGTCCCACTGTCTCAAGCACGTACACTGCAATCGCGACGTCAACTCGAACTTGCAGAACTTCAATCCAAGCATCCGAACGAGGTGTAAAAGACCATCTTCGGACTACTTTTGTCGAGAGTTACGCAATGACATGAGATTAGAGGTTGTACGAAGTCAGGAAGAGGGGACCATGCTCATGGTCTTCAAGCTTCAAATTCTATCCGGTGTGCTGCCACCCATAATATTCACTCGAGATTGGAACTCCTTGGCTCTTGTGGGACATTGTTTTGTAGAAATGTATGTATGAAATGTTGAAGCGACGCGTTGGGGTTGAGGTGGCAAGATGACAATTTTGCCCCTCACCGGGGTTATCTCCGGTTTGGGCTGATAGTAGACGTTTCTCAAGGTTACATCTGAGATTGGACTGTTGCAAGTGTTTGAATTCCGCAGGGTCATCTTTAAGTGTGCCTTTCTTCCCAGTGTTATCTCCGGGTCTTTGGAATGAGTGCCTCGGCAGGAGGTCTGAGATTGAAGCTGATTACATGCATTTGAAACAAGCATTTCTGGAGTTATCGTCGGAATTGCAACAACATTCCTTGGGGTTATCTCCAAGGACGAAACTCGGGGTTATCTCCGGGTTGGGCCGATACTCCTTGTATGTTCCGGGTTGAAATCGAACTTCCCGTAGTATCCGTAATGGATGTGAGTACGCCTTCCGTGGTTATCTCCGAAAGACAAATTTGTCCTCCTGTAATGTTAGTAACAGGTGTGCAAAAAATTTCGAGTGTCTACAATGTAAGAATTAATAATCAAAGATAATGTGCACTACTGTGTGCTTACCGTGCAATACCGCGTACCACTATAGAACAAAGCATATTACTGTACTTTTATCACCGAGTATTTCATCAGTTTAACAGTAAAAGTTATCGTTATTTTTATAAAAAGGTTATTTCTATCGCTTTCTATATCCGACATTTATTCTGTTATGTGGGGTCCACCAATAATTGTGATGTCATACGAATATTCCCCGACAAAAAGAATATTCCCCGAAACAATGAATATTTTATATCAACTTGCTTACTTTATAAAATTTGTACATGTTACCCTTAACTTTAACATTTTATCAATTTAACCATTTACTAAATAGAACAATAATTATAAGAAAATTGAATACTATTATTTTATAAAATTCGAGGTCTTATAAATATGACTGAGTTACAAATTTTCAAAACTAGAGCTGAAAATAGTGACAGAATTGGGACATGTTTCAGTTTTCAGCAATTTAAGGCATGAAGATGACGTCAAATAACTTCTCTTCCTTCTTCAAAATTGAAGAGGACGAAAAACTAAAGAAATAAACTTTGGATTCACTCAATTCCGACATCGGATGAATTAATTATAATTTTCTAATGGACTGCAGTGTGTACATAATTTTTTAATTATAATTAATATAATGATAAATATTATAAATTATATAAAAAAATTATTTATTGTAAAACTCATTAATTTATATTTTCAATAAATTATTTTAATCTACATTTAAAAAATTATTAAATTAATTTTTATAAATTAATAATAATTTTGTAATTTAAAACGAAACAAATACTACAAAATTGGCCTTTTATTTGAGAACGAAAATTTTGGCGCGTTATAGAAGAACACGTGATACCCGCGCTCTTCTAAGTAGAAGGAAAACGAGTATCTATGCCGTGTGAATGCATGTTTGACTTTAACTCTCTATCACACAAACGACACATTCCCTAAAGTGTCAATCACACCTTACCACCAATTTGTTTATAAGATTTTCTTTCTTTTATACAAGGACATTATAATAATATAGAATCTATAGACTAAAACATAACTCTAAAATAATTTATTTTTATTAAAATTACTTAATTTTGAAAAATATTAAAAATAATATTAAAAAATAGTGGTCCCACTTATTTTTATTTTATTTACAAAAATATCACCGGCGACCCCACTTATTTTTTAAAATAATTTTTAAAATGACGTAGTTTTAATAAAGATATGTTGTTTAAGAGAGTTTGTTATTTAAGAGGTATGTTTTATATTTGTCTCTATAATAATAAACTTTAAATATTAAACATATTTTTTGAATATAAATTTTAAATAAAAATATTACTATTTATAAATTTATTAAATGGTACTCAACTTTAAATTTAAAATATTTTAAACTGACTTTAAAATCTTATATTTTAAAATGGATAGAATATTTTGTTAATTTTAGAAGTTAAATGCTTTAGTTAAGATGACAATGACATATTTCATTAATTTTAAAAGTTAAATATTTTATTGATGTATGTTATTGAGTTGTATGATTACATCAAATTTGAGAATACTCATACATATTTTATCAGTTGATGAAAATGCGCACAATTTAAAGAATTAAATTTTAACGGTTAATTTTTTTAATTAATTTTAGTGATAAAAAATACTTTTAATGATCCTAATTTATGCATAATTTATCTCTATATTATGAATTTATGATGTATGAAATATTGATTAACTAGTAATTGCTCGTGCCTAAAGGCACGACGTAACGAAAAATTAGATTAAAATTCGAAAAATTCAATATTACCTAAAAACTTTTTGCAACCTAAAATAACTTACAATCAGACATAACAATTATCATAATTCACCAAACCTCCACAATAATTAATTTTTCTTTAAAAATAGATATCCAAAAAAATCTAAACATGTTTACAAAACTTAAAAATCATTAATAACAATTTTTATAATTCACCACACCACCATAATAACAATTATTATTATTACTACTATTATTATAATAATTATTATTATTATAATTATTATAATTATTGTTATTATTATTGTTATTTGATTTGGGCGAAAATTTTTAGTGTGAGATAAAATGTGAGCCTTTAGATTAAGTTGAAAGAATTGAGATGAAATCTGAATCGTTCTTGTGGTTTGTCAAATGAAATATTCAAAATGGTTTCTGTTTTATTATATAGATATTACAATTATTTTTATTATAATTATAATAATAATAATTATTATTATTATTAGTACTATTATAATAATATTTATTATTATTAGTACAATTATATTTATAATTAATATTATTATTATTATTACTATTATTATTATTAGTACTATTATAATTATAATTATAATTATAATTATAATTATAATTATAATTATAATAATAATTATTATTATTATTATTATTATTATTTATTTGTGTGTGTGAAGAAGAGAGGATAGAGAAAGATTTTGTGTGTGAACATGAGAGAGAGAGTATAGTGTATGGGTGAATTTGATTAGGCTGGGAAGAAATTTGAGCTTTTAAATTAAGTTGGAAGAATTAAGTTAGAATGAATCTGAACCGTCCTTTTGCTTTGTCAAATGGGTTCTATTTTATTATATAGATTTATTATTATTAGTACTATTATAATTATTATAATTATAATTATAATTATAATTATAATTATTATTACTACCACTACTATTATTATTATTATTATTATTATTATTATTATTATTATTATTATTGTTATTATTATTATTATTGTTATTTGATTTGGTGAATTTTTTAGTGTCGGATGAAATGTGAGCCTTTAGATTAAGTTGGAAGAATTGAGATGAATTACGAATCGTTCTTGTGGTTTATCAAATGAAATATTCAAAATGGTTTCTATTTTATTATATAGATATTATAATTATTTTTTATTATAATAATAATAATTATTATTATTATTAGTACTATTATAATAATATTTATTATTATTACTATTATTATTATTATTACTATTATTATTATTACTATTATAATTATTATTAGTACTATTGTGACGCCCCCAAAATAGGTATACATCACCTATTCTGAGTCACCAAATACATGGTACAGAATACAAATACAATCTTAAATATACAACAAGAGCTGTGAGTTTTAATACAAATATTGTCTTCTAGACAATATCCACTCTCAAAATAAGTCCTCATTACATTTATTATCACACTATTTATAGAATAGTGAGGACTACTAAGACACCATCTCGGACCGTCACTCCGTTCCCCGACTAGTCCCGGCTACGTTCTCATTTCCTGAAGAGAACAATGAAAGTAAAAGGGTGAGCTCAACTAGCCCAGTAAGAAATCTACTATCGGGAGAATAGTAGAGAATAAAATCTACTATCTTTTATGATTTAAAAGGTTTTTCATCACTTTTATCGCTGGGACTCAGCTTAATAAATAATTCACATCATCCCTGCACTACGGCCAAGGATATTCATTAGTATCACGACCATAAATTATCCATGCACTACGGGCCAAGGATATTTGTGTATTCATCAATGGTCATGATCATGCCAACAACTCGTCCATCAATGCACTACGGGCCAACGAGGACTTTTACCACATTATTTGTAATATTACTACCATGATTACACAATCAATAATCCTAGTCATAATCATACCAAGTCCATCTATGCACTTCACAATCCACGTATGACTTTAAAAAAATATAAACATGAGGATGATGACAATGATATAAGAATTCAATAAAACAAGCTCAAGAATTAATTTATTCGTAAACTAATAACGTCCCAAATTGTCAACATGATACTTCTTTGCGAGTAAAATTCAAGAATGCTCGTAAGAATATTTTCATGAAAAGATATCTTTGGATGAAGCGCAAATATCAAGGATATTCAACTAATTTCATGGAGTATAGAAGTCAATACTTTAACCAACTGAGTATAATAAAGAATGGAATAACAAAAGAAATCACCAGGCCCGCGATAGACCGCAGAAAGGTGATATTCCAATGTAATAATAAAGATTTTAATTGTCCTAAAACGCATGCATGTGATATTCCAATGTAATAATAAAGTCGGAACCAGGTCTAGCGTAAAACACACTGACAAGATATTCCAACAGAATAATAAAGAATGGAATAATAGAAGTATTTCACCAAGTATAGGGTAGCCCGTGTATACAGGTTATTCCAACAAAATAATAAATAATGAAATAACAGAAGTTCTCTTCATGAATATAAAAGAAATAATACCCCTTACCGTAAAAGAAACTAGATATAGGAGTAATGAAGTAGCAGAATACTTTTCTTCTTTCTCTCTACAGTTTCTCTCTCTAGAGTTTCAGTGAATTCGTAAGAAATAATGAATGAATGAACTTCTATTTATAGAAGAATGGACTGAATAATAACTAATTTTTGAACGGTCCAGATTGATTTACTTTTAAACGGACGGTCCAGATTGGTTTATTATAAAATATTCTAATAAAACAAAATCTTTAAATAAAATATATTATATATATATAACCCGTGATAACCTCCCCCCTGGTGAACTAACAGGAAATATCCTATGAAACTTAAATCACGTGAACCTATATATATATATATATATATACTGAATAACTTTCTTTCGATTAATTTAAAAAATGGATAAAGGGGGTTCCAAATAATGCACCAAAATTTACAACAATTACTCCATAAAAATCACCTCAATATTTTTAACAACATTTATCATCATTATTATAATTCACAATATTAATCAACCAGGTCGTTCCCAGGAAAGAGGGGGCTTTCGATAAGGATTTCTCCTATTGGTAGCAATTAGGTGACCAAACCTCTCCGTGGCAGAACTTCTAGACATCGTTAATATTGCAAATAATAATACTAACAACTTTGTTATCTCAATTATTGATTTAATAATATATAAAATATTGACAATAATTGAATCAAATAACGTGAGATACTATGCAGCAATTACTGTAGCAATAATTGAACAAAACTATGTGACTTCTCACGTAAGCATCAATAATCAATACCGTGTGCTATTATGCAACCACGCGTATTACTGTACTTTTACTACCGAGTAGTTCAACAGTATTAACGGTAAAACTTCCGCCATTATTTTTAATAAAATGTTTTTGTCGTTTTCTCAATCTGACAATAAGTCCGTTATGGGGTCCACCAATGATTGCGCCGTCGTACGAATATTCTCCGACCAATCGAATATTATATAACAATTTGCGTACTTTGCAAAATTTATAAATATACCCACAACTATAACATAATATCAAATTCATTTTATAATATTCAAAAATGATAATTATAGAAAATTCATCTTTATTCATAAAAGTTGGGGTCTTACAATCTCCCCTTCTTATGAAATTTCGCCCTCGAAATTAGGGTACGTACTTGGTATGTCGAAGAGGTAAGGATACCTTGATTTCATTTTAGATTCTAACTCCCAGGTCATTTCCTCAACATCGTGGTTCCTCCATAAAACTTTGACTTGAGGTATAACCTTGGAGCGTAAAATATGTTCCTTCTTATCCAAGATTTGAACAGGAACCTCTTCATACGTTAAATCTTCCTCTATTTCGTCTGGTTCTAACTCAATAATGTGGTTCGGGTCTTTCACATATTTACGTAACATGGATACGTGAAAAACGTTATGAACACGAGACATACTTGGCAGAAAGCGAGTCCATAGGCTACAAATCCCTACTCGATCGAGGATTAAAAATGGGCTAATGAATCAAGGATTGAGCTTTCCTCTCTTTCCAAATCTCGTAACTCCTTTCCATGGAGCAACACGTAACAACACATGATCTCCAATATCGAATTCCACGTCCTTTCGATGAAGATCAGCATAACTCTTTTGTCGGTCTTGTGAGATTTTTATACGTTATCGGATTGTTTGAATCTTTTTCGTAGTCATACGTACCAACTCCGGTCCCAACAATGTTGCTTCACCCACCTCATCCCAGCATACTGGAGAACGACACTTTCTTCCATACAACGCTTCGAATGGAGCCATGCCAATACTTGCTTGATAACTGTTGTTGTAGGAAAACTCCACCAATGGTAAGAACTTGTCCCAACTTCCCTTGAAGTCAAGGACACAGAGTCTTAATAAATCTTCAAGAGTTTGAATAGTCCTCTCTGATTGTCCGTCCGTTTGAGGATGATATGCCGAACTAAATCGTAAGTCCGTGCCCATAGCCTTTTGCAAACTAACCCAAAATCGTGAAGTGAATCTTGGGTCTCGGTCAAAAACTATAGATACTGGCATACCATGCAGTCTTACAATTTTGTATATGTACATACGAGCAAGAAGTTCAAGTGTATAAGTTTCTCGTATTGGTAAGAAATGAGCAGACTTGGTCAATCAATCAACAATGACCCAAATTGCATCTATGCCTTGAGAAACCTTGGGAAGACCAGTAATGAAATCCATGGTAATGTGCTCCCACTTCCATTCTGGAATTTCAAGTGGTTGCAATGGACCTTTTGGTACTTGATGCTCCGCCTTGACTCGTTGACAAGTTAGACACCTTGAGATAAACAGTGCTATCTCTCTCTTCATATTGCTCCACCAAAATGTATGACGAAGATCACGATACATTTTGGTACTCCCAAGATGGATTACAAACAGTGTGTTGTGCGCCTCCATCATAATTTTATACTTTAAATCAGGGTCGTTAGGAACACAAAGTCTGGAGTTGACTTGAAGTATTCCTCTTTCATCAAGTCTTGCTTCCGGCATAGCACCTTCTTGCACTTTCTTCCTTGTACGCATCATCTCCAGGTCTGTAGCTTGAGCAACTTTAACTTTATCGATTAAAGTCGGTTCTACTCGTATATTCGCCATCATCACGTGATTCCCTGGAGTCTTTATCTCTATCTCTACAAAATGGGCCTTTGTGTATCGCACTCGTACTCGCATATGATCTTCTACTCAATGCGTCAACTACTACGTTTGCTTTTCCAGGATGGTATTGGATGGTATGATCATAATCTTTCAACAGTTCAAGCCAATGTCGCTGTCGCATGTTGAGTTCCTTTTGAGTGAAGAAATATTTGAGGCTTTTATGATCCGTAAAGATCTCCACTTTCTCCCCATACAAGTAATGCCTCCAAATCTTTAGTGCAAAAACAACAGCTGCCAACTCTAGATCATGAGTAGGATAATTTCTCTCATATTCTTTGAGTTGTCGAGAGGCATAGGCTATGACCTTCCCATGTTGCATGAGAACACATCCTAATCCTTTATGCGAAGCATCATTTGATGATGACAAATCCTCCAAACCGGATGGTATTGCCGAACATGTGATGAAATGAGTCTCCTCTTGAGTTCTTGAAAACTCTTCTCACATTCCTCGTTCCAATCAATTTTGTATCTTTAAAGTCACCGAAGTTAATGGAGTAGCGATTAGAGAAAACCTTCTACGAATCTCCGATAATAACCACTAAGCCGAGAAAGCTACGTTTTCGATCAACGATTTAGGTTGTTCCCGACTTTGAATGGCTTCAATCTTTGCCAGTCAATGATATTCCATGACTTGATACCACGTGCCCAAGGAATGCTACTTCCTCAAGCCAGAACTTGCATTTCTTCTACTTGGCATAAAGCTTATATTCACGAAGCTTTTGGAGTATCAGCCTCAAGTGTTGCTCATGATCTTCACGGCTTTTGGAATAAATAAAGATGTCATCAATAAAGACGACCATAAAGTGATCCAAATATTCCTTGAATACTCGGTTCATCATAGCCATGAAGGCAACAGGAGCATTAGTCAATCCAAAAGACATGACTAGGAATTCATAATGCCCGTACCGTGTTCTGAAAGCCGTCTTTGGAATGTCATCAGTTCTAATCTTCAATTGGTGATATCTGGAATGAAGATCAATCTTTGAAAAGAATTTGGCGCCTTGCAACTAGTTAAACAGGTCATCAATACGTGGCAATGGGTACCTATTTTTTTTGGTGACATGATTCAACTCCCGATAATCAATACAAAGTCGCATACTCCCATCTTTCTTCTTCACGAATAGAACAGGAGCACCCCAAGGAGAAGTACTAGGACGAATAAAGCCAATGTCTAACAATTCCTGCAGTTGGGTCTTTAACTCCTGAAGTTCAATAGAAGCCATTCGATATGGGGCTTTTGAAATGAGTTTTGTACCGGGTTCAAGGTCAATACAAAATTTAATTTCACGCTCTAGGGGTAGGCCAAGAAGTTCTTCAGGGAATACGTCAGGAAATTCATTAACAATAGAAATATCATTCAAAACTGACGTATTTTTGTTTAGATTCGTGACATGAGCTAAGAAAACTTGACATCCGTTTTTCAATAAACGAATAGCTTTATGGCTTGAGATGATAGTGATCGATTTTAATGGTTTGGTTGCTTGAATTTGCATAATAAATTGGTTAGGAATATGAAAGCTAACAACCTTATGAAAATAATCAATTTTTGCATGATGAGTGATCAACCAATCAATCCTTAGAATTATGTCAAATGCAAGTATTTTTAATGAAATAAGATCGACAGGTAATGTGAGGGTATCGATTTGAACCAAACAAGACTTATAAAGAGTGGATGTAATGAAGGTTTCTCCTAACGGAGTTTTAACAGATAAGTCAAAGTCTAATTTCTCCAGAGTCAAATTTAAACATTGAGCGCAAGTAGGAGAAATAAAAGAATGGTTAGAACTGGTATCAAATAAGGTATATACTTCGCTAGAATTTATGATAAGCTTACCCGTGATGACCTCGTTCGGGTTCCTTACTTTTTGGGAGGTCATGACAAACGCTCTCCCTGAACTACAGGTTTTGTCTTGTTTGGGACGACCTTTGATGCCTCTATCCCAGCTGGACTTGTCTTCGGTGCACGACAAAATCGGGTCAGGTGTCCTTCTCTTCCACAATTGTAACATGCTTTGGAGGGCATCGCGCAGTTTGGACGGATGTGTCCCTCCCCTCCACATTTGAAGCATATGATAGGTGGTCGTTCTCCTTCCTTAACGATAGGTGCTGATGCTGACGTCTTTCCATCATTGTTTAATTATCTTTTCTTAAAATGTCCATTCTTATTGTTTTGGCCATGATTACCACCGAAGTGGTTACCATTTCTGGCATTTTAATTCCCTCCACGCTTATTGTCACCGCTTCGATGACTGTTATCACTAGTATTATCATTTTGTCGGCTGCTTTCCTTTTGTTGGGTTGACTCATTATCGCGCTCCAATAACTGAGCCCTATTAACAACATCTGAATACAAACACAGTTTATGAGAGATAAGATATTGACGTATCTCGAGTTTCAAACCTCTTAAAAACATTCGCGTCATTCTCTCCTCATTATCAACCAAATGGGATACAAACCAGGACAACTCGGTAAACTTGGCTTCGTACTGCGACACGGTCATGTTGTTTTGCTCCAGTTTAATGAACTCTACCTCTTTCATGTGACGAATACTTTCGGGAAAGTACTTATCGTTGAACAGTTCTTAGAACTTCTCCCAAGACATCTTCATCAAAGCGAGTTGAGTCGCTTTATAGATTCCCACCCGTAATCGCCTCTGCCTCATATGACATGAAGGTGGCAAGGAACCTTTTGCTCCTCGGCAAACCAAAGACATCAAATATCTTGTTGATCTGCTTTATCCATGTCTCCACCTTAAGTGGTTTTGGCTCTCCAAAAAACTCCGGTGGTCCCAGCTCCTTGAACTGTTTGGCGATGACCGTCCGAGAGTTGCCAGTGTTTCCACCTACATTTTGGACAGGAGCCGCTCTCGCCTAATGTTGCATGAATTGCATGAAGCCTTGGAACATTCCATCGTTCATCATTTGGTCAGTGTTGTTGTTTGCATGAGAATTTTTGCCTTCCTGATGCACATTGTCCTAATTATTGATCTGTGGAGACTCAACGGTCTCCTGTGCTTCATTACTATTCTCAATATTCTCAGATGCCATTTTCAAATACTGCCACAAAACAAGGGTTAATTAACATATCACATATTATCCCTATACTCTGGCCGACCGAATAAATACAAATAAACTTAGGTAGGTCATACTAGCAAAGGAATTCCCCGTCTCTCCCCTCCTAGTTCTTGTCTCACATCTTAGCTAGGGATCATATCCCTAAGCTTTGATACCAACTGTGACGCCCCCAAAATAGGTATACATCACCTATTCTGAGTCGCCAAATACATCGTACAGAATACAAATACAATCTTAAATATACAACAAGAGCTGTGAGTTTTAATACAAATATTGTCTTCTAGACAATATCCACTTTCAAAATAAGTCCTCATTATACTTATTATCACACTATTTATAGAATAGTGAGGACTACTAAGACACCATCTCGGACCGTTACTCCGTTCCCCGACTAGTCCCGGCTACGTTCTCATTTCCTGAAGAGAACAATGAAAGTAAAAGGGTGAGCTCAACTAGCCCAGTAAGAAATATTATGACTAAGATAATGCAGAAATAAATTATCATTAGCCTTCAACAATGTTAAACTAATAAATTACAATAGACATCAAGTTTAACTGCAGCGGAACAAGCAATCCATTAAAAGAGTCAAGTAGAGAATAAAATCTACTATCTTTTATGATTTAAAAGGTTTTTCATCACTTTTATCGCTGGGACTCAGCTTAATAAATAATTCAAATCATCCCTGCACTACGACGAAGGATATTCATTAGTATCACGACCACAAATTATCCATGCACTACGGGCCAAGGATATTCGTGTATTCATCAATGGTCATGATCATGCCAACAACTGTCCATCAATGCACTACGGGCCAATGAGGACTTTTACCACATCATTTGTAACATTACGGTCATGATTAGACCGAATAATCCCTGGTCATAATCATACCAAGTCCATCTATGCACTACAAGCCACATATGACTTTTAAACAAATATAAACATGAGGATGATGACAATGATATAAGAATTCAATAAAATAAGTTCAAGAATTATTTATTCAGGAACTAATAACGTCCAAATTGTCAACATGATACTTCTTTGTAGAGTAAAATTCAAGAATGCTCGGAAGAATATTTTCATGAAAAGATACTGGATGAAGCGCAAATATCAAGGATATTCCACTAATTTCATGGAGTATAGAAGTCAAAACTTTAACCAACTGAGTATGATAAAGAATGGAATAACAAAAGAAATCACCGTGCCCGATGATAGGCCTTACAGGCAAGATATTCCAATGTAGAATAATAATTTAAATCGGAACCGGTCGTCGTAAAAGCCTTGTGAACAAGATATTCCAATGAGAATAATAAAGACGCGAATCGGTCCGTGAAAAATGCATGAATGAGGATATTCCAATGTAATAATAAAGACGGAAACCAGTCCAAACAGTAAAACACATGACAAGATATTCCAACAGAATAATAAAGAATAGAATAACAGAAGAATTTCACCAAGTATAGGGTAGCCCGCGTATACAGGTTATTCCAACAAAATAATAAATAATGGAATAACAGAAGTTCTCTTCATGAATACAAAAGAAATAATACCCCTTACCGTAAAAGAAACTGGATATAGGAGTAGTGAAGTAACAAAATACTTTTCTTATTTCTCTCTACAGTTTCTCTCTCTAGAGTTTCAGTGAATTCGTAAGAAATAATGAAGGAATGAGCTTCTATTTATAGAAGAATGGACTGAATAGTAACTAATTCGTGAACGGTCCAGATTAAAATATTCTAATAAAATAAAATCTTTAAATAAAATATATATTATATATATAACCCGTGATAACCCACCCCCCCCCCCCCCCCGCGTGAACTAACAGGAAACATCCTGTGAAACTTAAATCACCTGAACCTATATATATAATACTTATATATATATATATATATATATATATATACTGAATAACTTTCTTCCGATTAATTTGACAAATGGATAAAGGGGAGTCCAAATAATGCACCAAAATTTACAACAATTACTTCATAAAAATCACCTCAATATTTTTAACAACATTTATCATCATTATTATAATTCACAATATTAATCGACTGTGTCGTTCCTGGAAAGAGGGCTTTCAATAAGGATTTCTCCTATTATCAGCAATTATTAGGTGACCAAACTTCTCCTTGGCGTAACTTCTGAGACATCGTTAATATTGCAAATAATAATATTAACAACTTTGTTATCTCAATTATTGATTTAATAATATATAAAATATTGACAATAATTGAATCAAATAACGTGAGATACTATGCAGCAATTACTGTAGCAATAATTGAACAAAACTAAGTGACTTCTCACGTAAGCATCAATAATCAATATCGTGTGTTACTATGCAACCACGCGTATTACTGTACTTTTACTACCGAGTAGTTCAACAGTATTAGCTGTAAAACTTCCGCCATTATTTTCAATAAAATATTTTTGTCGTTTTCTCAATTCGATAATAATTCCATTGTGGGGTCCAACAATGATTGCGCCGTGGTACGAATATTCCCCGACCAATCGAATATTATATAACAACTTGCGTACTTTTCAAAATTTATAAATATTACCCACAACTATAACATAATATCAAATTCATTTCATAATATTCAAAAATGATAATTATAGAAAATTCATCTTTATTCATAAAAGTTGGGGTACAACTATTATAATAATAATAATTATTATTATTATTATTATTTATTTATGTGTGTGAAGAAGAGAGGAAAGATAAAGATTTTGTGTGTGAACATGAGAGAGAGTATGGTGTATGAGTGAATTTGATTTGGACGGGAAGAAATATGAGCCTTTAAATTAAGTTGGAAGAATTAAGTTAGAATGAATCTGAACCGTTCTTGTGCTTTGTCAAATGAAAAATTCAAAATGAGTTCTGTTTTATTATATAGTTATAGATATTTTCTTATTATTATCTTTAATAAGAAATTATAGCCTCTAAACATATTTGGATGGGGAGGATCTCTTTTGTCTTTTAAACAGGCCTTCCCATTTATCTTTTTGTTATTCGCTATATATATTATTTCACTTTCTATTTTTATAGAGATTGTTTGTTTTTTTGCTTTTGTGAGATTTTATTTTCTCATACTTTGGCGTTAGATATGTCATTCTTTCTCCATTCCTCTAGAGTTAATTTTTTTTTTAGACTTTAGATTCTTAATTTCTATATAGAAAGTTGATTTAATATATGATAATAAGTTATTGTATATAAGTTCTTTGATTGTGGAAAATTGTATGTTTTTGACAGTTGTTTTGATTATATTTTTTGTTAGAATTTTAGGTGGAAACTAACACATAAATAATACTTACATATAAATCGGTAAGTATTCACGAAGCAGAAGTGGTTGAACCGAATGTCAAATCTACAAGCGACATCACAAACACATCTACTACGATCTTTCGTACTTCTCGTCAATATATAGTTGTTACAAGCAATCAATGCGAACAAACTAATTTAGTGTTCACACCAAGTACACTCAAACCTATTGATGGAAGTTTAGAAATACTAGAGAGTATTTAGAGAGAAAATGTATGAAAAAAATAATACGTTATTTTTCCTTAGCCCTACAGTAAGCTTCACTATTTAACGTAAACCCTAATATGTATGGGATAAGTACTGAATCATGAGAATTATCTCATATACAGTCTTAACCATATCATGAATTATTTAAAATACTTCTAAATAATATAGGACTCTTCCAATCCTTATTGGGTTATCCAATATTCAAACCTAAGTAGATGTTCATGATCCACGGATCCGACCCAAATCAATTACTAACATTTTTATTATTCTGATCATTAAAATTTATAATTTGAATTTTATTTTTGGATAGAGTAGATATTTTTTCAATTATATCAAACATGTAATTTGCATATTTCTGATTTAATGAATGAATTTTCTCTGATCTTATTTAAAGGTATGCCAAAAAAAAGAATTCTAATTAACACATTTAGATCATTATTAAGAAAGAAAAAGTAATGTAAAAAATTCAAGAATAGTAATTTATCACATCTATAAATTATACTAAAATACAGTACATGGCACAATAACTTGATATATGTCATCCTAAAAAATTAACAGATGTCATGCCTAATTAATGCTCTTTATTATCCTTGACAAAAATGCCCAGCTAACATAACAAATGAGTTGAAACAAACCTAAATTCATTCCCCTAAATCTAGAATTAACTTTTCAAATATGGCAACTAAATCCATTCCATATTTGTTAAAATTCATTCAAACGGCGAAGAAGAAGCAGCCCTAAAGGATGAACATCCTAATTCGTTCAAATTCCCTAGAGACGGTGAAGAAGCAGGCCACGACGAAGAAAAATCAGACCCAAAACATCCTGAATCATACCCAAAGAAGAAGCATACCACGACGAAGATTCGATCTGTAAGCACTCCACGGCGAAGAAGAATCAGAACCAAAGGCTGAACATCTTGAATCAGACCCAAATAAGAAGTAGACCACGACGAAGAAGAATCAGAGCATTCGATCTATAAGACTTATTTTTATTTTGATTGTATCATTATTTGTGAAATTATTTGGATAAATTGAAAAATAAGGGTATGGAAACATATATTAATGAGGAATTTATGGCTGATTTTCCTAAACTTCCAAATTCGTCTGCTAAATTGGGACTTCATGGGGAAAATTTAAATGGAAATTGGGCCTCAGTTGTTTCTAATAAGCGTAGTAGAGCAAATAGTATGAATTTAAAGTTTATTGAGCCTACTGTTATAAATGGTGTTCGTGTGGTCGAAAATGAAATGGATGATATAGAAATTGAGATGCTTGGATAAGTTTAGGGAGGTAAAGCCCCTTTCAAAGTAGTTGAGGAGTTTGTTAGGAAAAATTGGAAGCATTATAGGCACATTGCCATTTTTCTTCTCAATTCTGGGGTTTTTATTTTCAAGTTTGGGGAAACAGATATGAAGTAGAGGGTATTGGAGCAGGGGCCTTGGACTTTTGAAAACAAACCTCTTGCTTTAAAGCCCTTGGTCTCCTTCGATTAGTTTGGAGTAATAGGGAGTTACGACTATACTTATATATTTGGATTCGTTTAACGGGTTTGAAGTTACACTAAAGCAAGAAATTCCTTATGTATCTCTTAGATTTACAACTCTTTGCTGATCTTGACAATAATTTTGAGTTCAATTATGTATCTCAATTTTTATAGTAACATTCCTTAATTAGTATATCCTAAAATCACTACTTTATACTCCCACATAAATATTTTAAATTTGTAACCCCCTAAATCACTATAAATCTAAACAGTTTTAGTTAATAGCATAATGTTATAATATTATTCTTTGTAATTTAATTGTTATCTCTTAATTTCTTGATTATAATCTCCTAAATCACTACTATAAATCTAAACAGTTTTGTTAGTTCCCAGTAGGCACACAATAGATTTAGAATGGGGGGGTTGAATAGATCCTTTTAATTTCAAATACTTTTCACTTTTATTTTGTATTGCTAATGAATTGGCATATGACAAACATAAGAATCTTTTCAAGTACAACGGAATAAGTAAAAGATCCCCTTCATTGATATATTCATAATCATACAAACATTATTCTTAGAGTTAGTTAATCTGTAAGCAGTTAATACATAGCAGTTAGGAATATAATGTAAAAGATACAAGGGATTTTAAGTGGTTCAGAGACTCAAGCTCCTAATCCACTCTTCTGCTTTCAACTACCAGGATTTCCACTAAGGAATGGCAGCACCCTGAATCACTAAGGGGCTGTTTATTTAGAGCTGAACGGAGCTGAATCTAAATGGCTGAATCGGTTAATGCGTTTGTTTTGGTCTGAATGGCTGAATCGGTAAGATGGACGAGCTGAATAGCTAAGTTAGATTTTTTTAGTTAAATGGATGAATGAAGTAAAAAAAAATTAAAAAAAAAATATTAACTATTATATTAAGTAATAATAAATAAATTTATAACAATTTTGAATTTTCAGAAGGGTAAAATAATAAAATTTTGTCATTCAGATGTTTCAGACAAGTCAATTATCAAATAGTTTTTTTCATTCAGATTCAGATTCAACTCATTCAGATTCATATTCAGCTAATTCAAATTTAGATTCACTCAATTTTTATCAAACACCCCCTAAGATTTCTTCAAGGCTAGAAACCTTGGAACTTTTTAGTTCACTAAGAACTCTTTAAGGCCAGTAGCCTTGGAACTCCTCTAGTTCCCTAGGAATTCTTCAAGCACAGCAGGTTTGAAACTTCTTTTTAGTCCCTCCGGACAAGGACCCCTTAGGCCCTGGCTTCTTGTTGTTGTAGTTGTTGTTGTTGTTAGTGCTAAGCTGCTAAGATGTCTTTAAGCTTGAATATCTTATGTACTTAGCATCTTGGTGTAGTCCTCTTGGCATTCTTTTTGGAGTCTAGACTACATCTTCTTTGGTGCAGCTAATCTTTACTCTTTTCTGCTCATCTTCATCTGATGTCAGCTGTGCACCATCACCATCTGGATATGCTAAGTCTCTGAGCTTTTGGTAGACTTCGTCTTGTGCTTAGCAATCCCTGAACCCTTCTTGAATACTTTACAGACATGATTCTGCATCTGTTATTTTTCAGCCTTTGGTTCATGGTGATCTGAAGAGTGGCTCTCTTGATCTTCTTTGAACTCTGCCACTTTTCTGAATGCTATCTTCTTGTCCTTCTAGGCTCTCAGCTTAGCTCCCATCTTCAATGGCATTCTCATCTTTGTTGAGTGAAGCTCTAGTCTGTTTAAGTCCTTCTTCAAAGCTGTTTCACTTCCACCTATGTAGTCTCACTGTCACTGAGACTTATTCTGTTAATCTCTGGTGGAACTCGTAAAGTCAACAATAGCATTCCAACAACTCAATGATTCTATAACTTAGCAATCATCATCAACTTTTGATCTTTGAAGCTCTGTTGATTTATACTCCTTCCCAATCTTCACGTTGGAAAGTAGCCGTTAAAAGCTTTTTGAATTGCTTCACAGATCTCGAGTTATTTAGTGTAGACTGCAGATGTGACATGACATCCCCTTTTCTGACTTTCTGACACTGCAGTTTACTGTTTCGCCTATCCTGTCAGAGATGTCACTTTGATGTCTCGGGCATGTAGTCAACTTTACTTCCTTCTTCTGATTTCTCGATCAGAGGTTGTCCTTTTGCATCGATGCTCTCCAATAATCCATGTTCTACCATCAATCTTCAGATTGAACCGTTGCCAATGCTTCAACCTTCAGATGACCAAACTCTATGTTTCTGATGCCTACCATCTTGGACTATATCGTAGTGTTTAGTTGACAGGTAGAGATAACACTACGATCTTGAAGAGTGTTAATTGGATCTTTAATGTAGAACACCTCTTCCTTAACTTATACAGTGCTTCAAGACTTCTGTTTTCTTCGTCTGCTTTCAGATATTGATGGCTTGACTCTTTTTTCTAGTCCCTTCTGAATAGCAAGACACTTCATATTTGTGGCATGTCTAGATCACTTTCTCCTTGTGATCTCCCGTTCACTTATCATCAATGGATTGAACCAATGCTTAATCAATTTAGCCTTGTTCTTCAGAGGCTAACCAGTATCATTGTGTACACTCCATCAGTTCCTTCTTTGTTTAGCAAACACTATGATCCTGGTTGGTTTCAAGATCGTCGTCTTCTATTTACTTGACAGCTACTGCACTTGCTGACTTTCCTTAGTCAATTAATGAAGTCTTCTTCTGATCAACTTATGGAAGACTGCATCTCGAATGGCTTCACAACTCAATCTGGATGCTGATTGGGTTGATTCTTAGATCTTTTGTTAGCTT
Source organism: Panax quinquefolius (assembly GCA_020205615.1). Lineage (NCBI taxonomy): Eukaryota > Viridiplantae > Streptophyta > Magnoliopsida > Apiales > Araliaceae > Panax > Panax quinquefolius. The sequence goes on along the minus strand of JAINUW010000110.1, from coordinate 115,105 downwards.
GCATGCCATTCATTGAGTGCTTTCTTGTTTCCTTTAGGTGTGATGTATCTTTGCAGTATCAACCAGAGGCTTCATTCCTTTGGATATTCTGGGAGTGCTCATTTGTTGAGAATCGTATTAGCTCTACGATTCTGCCTTGACATTGTGAGCACATCTATTGAAGTCTCAGTGCTACACTCTATGATTCAGCTTCGGCTGCACAGACACTACGACTCCGAGATCAGATCTTGACACTTTACGATTTCTGTCATTGTGCTTGTTGTCTTCATCTGATCTTGCTCAACTACGATCTCTGCCTCTGATACGATTATTAGACTCTACGACTCTAAGTGTACAATTCTTGACTTGGCTTTGACATCAATAGACTCTACAACTCCGAGTGTAGTCTACGATTCTTGACTTTGCTTTGGCAGATGCTCGGTCGGCTCGTAGCCAGGCTGTCTCTATGATTCTGCACATGACTTCCTCATCAGACTACGGCTCTGAGAAAGTTCTTCTCGACACACTACAATCCTTTCTCGTTTCTCCTGGCAGTCTACAAACTCCAAGATCTACTGTCTTGCAGACTACGATTCTGCCTCGACAGCTCTCGAGTTTTCCTTGACTCTCATGGCAGACTACGATTTCTGGTGCAGTGCTCAATAATCAGACAAGCCTATCTATTACATTATAAGATCAACCTAACAAGCTTGATCTTTCTATATTTATAGTCCTTGTGCATTATTTCTTTTTAAGGACTTCACAAAGCTGTTTTGCTTATGTAGGATCAACCTAACACATTTGATCAATTCATTTTAAATCTTTGTACATATGTTTCTATTCTCTATCAAAGGACTTTACAGCTTTTCTTAATGCAAGCATACTTGAATATTCATTCACATTTATATATATATATATATATATATATATAATAATCAAATCATATATAAATAGGAATATCATTCATATGCTTATTCCTGACAATCTCCCCCTATTTGATTATGACAAAAACAATAAGTGCATATGAATGTTATGAATGAATCTTATATGTCAGGAATAAGCGTATAAATGATATTCCTATTTACATATGATTTGATTATGATATATATGAATGAATATGCAAGTATGCTTGTATTAAAAAAAGCTGTAAAGTCCTTTGATAGATTATTGAAACATATGTACAAGGACTTAGAATGAATTGATCAAATATGTTAGGTTTATCCTACATAAGCAAAATAGCTTTGTAAAGTCCTTAAAAAGAAATGATGTACAAGGACTATAAATATAGAAAGATCAAGCATGTTAGGTTGATCTTATGATGTAATAGATAGGCTTGTCTAATCGTCGAGCACTACACCAGAAATCGTAGTCTGCCAGGTGAGTCAAGGAAAACTCGAGAGCTATCAAGGCAGAATCGTAGTCTGCAAGATAGTAGATCTCGGAGTTCGTAGACTGCCGGGAGAGACGAGGAAGGATCGTAGTGTGTCGAGTATCACTTCCTCAGAGCCGTAGTCTACTAAGGAAGTCATGTTCAGAAATGTAGAGACAGCCTGCCTACGAGCCGACCGAGCATCTGCTGAAGCTAAGTCAAGAATCGTAGACTACACTCAGAGTCGTAGAGTCTACTGATCATATAAGAGGCAGAGATCGTAGTCGAACAAGATCATATGAAAACAACAAGCACAACGACAGAAATTGCAGAGTGTCAAGATCTGTTCTCGGAGTCGTAGTGTCTGCATAGCCGAAGCTAAATCATAGAGTGTAGAACTGAGACTTCATCAGATATGCTCACAATGTCAAGGCAGAATCATAGAGCTAATACGATTCTCAACAAATGAGCACTCCCAGAATATCCAAAGGAATGAAGCCTCTGGTTGATACTGCAAAGATACATCACACCTAAAGGAAACAAGAGAGCACTCAACTAATGGCATGCAAGCTAACAAAAGATCTAAGCATCAACCTAATCAGCATCCAGATTGAGTTGTGAAGCCATTCGAGATGAAGTCTTCCACAAGATGATCATAAGAAGACTTGATGGTGACTAAGGAAAGTCGGCAGAAAGATGAGTTGTCAGTGGTAAGATGACAACGATCTTGGAAGTAACCGGGATCGTAGTGTTTGCCAAACAAAGAAAGAACTGATGGAGTGTACGGAGATACTAGTAGTTCTCGAAGAACAAGGCTAAAGTGATTAAGCATTGGATCAGTTCATTGATGATAAGTGAATGGGAGATCACAAGGAGAAAATGAGCTGGACACGCCACAAATCTGAAGTGTCTTGCTATTCAGAAAGGGCCAGAGCAAAAAGTCAAGCCATTAGTATCTGAGAGCACTCGAAGCAAACAAGAAGTGTTGAAGTACTGCACAATAGAAGGAAGAGTTGTTCTACATTTTAGATCCAATGAACATTCTTCAAAGATCGTAGTGTTGTCTCTACATGTCAAATGAGCAAGTAAACAAGACACTACGATCAGGTCCAAGAAAGCAAGCATAAGAATCGTAGAGTTCGGTCATCCGAAGATTGAAGCATTGACAAAGGTTTAATCTAAAGGTTGGTATTCGGACAAGAGCTTATTGAAAGCATCGATACAAAAGGACAACCTCTGATCGAGAAATCAGAAGGTGGAAATAATGTCGTCGACCTGCCCAAGACATCAAAGTAACATCTTTGACGAGGTAGGTGAAACAGTAGACTGTAGCATCAGAAAGTCATGTCATGTCACATCTGTAGTCTGTACCAAATAACTCGAGATCTGTGAAGCAATTCAAAGAGCTCTCAACGGCTACTTTCCATTGGGAACATTGGGAAGGAGTATAAATCAGCTAGAGCTTCAAATATCAAAGGTGGCTGGAGTAGCCGAGTTTGGAAAAATGGTGGACTGATCTAACCAACGTAAAATAGTGAGTGACCAATGAAAGTCTGAAGGCTCACTCTACGATCCACCAAGAACACTTAGAGACAGACAAAGAAAGAAGTAGAAGTGAGAGTTCTACTACAAGAAGAGTGTTTTGAACTGCTGAGAGAAAGAAGAGCATCATGTCATCTTGATGTCCATCATGGGAATACTCTAAGTACCAGAGAGAAGAGCCTACAGTCATCTTAGCAAGTCCATCTTGAGAAGGCATCAAGTATCAAGAAAGAAGTTCACTAACACCATCATGGTGTCAAGCATGAGAAAGTTTCTAAGTACCTAGTAGAAGAGCTTACAGTCATCTTAGAAACCCATCATGTGCAGCCATCAAGTATCTAGAAGAATGATCTTCAAGGCAGTTCATCAAGGGATCATCAGAAGTGGTTGAGTAACTGAAGAAGCTGAGCATCATGCATCACTCAACTTCACTTCAAGGATAATCACGCAAAGCTGCTAAGTACAGAAGATGTTCAGAACCTAAAGACATCTTAGCAGCTTAGCACCAACTCCAACAAACAAACAAATAACTCAACAACAAGAAGCCAGGGCCTGAGGGGTCCTTGTCCAGAGGGACTAAATGAAGTTCCAAGCCTGTTGGGCTTGAAGAGTTCCTAGGGAACTAGAGAAGTTCCAAGGCTGCTAGCCTTGAAGAGTTCTTAGTGAACTGAAGTTCCAAGGCTGCTGGCCTTGAAGGAATCTTAGTGATTTTGGGTGCTGCCCTTCCTTAGTGGAAATCCTGCTAGTTGAAAGTAGAAGAGTGGATTGGGAGCTTGAGTCTCTGAACCACTTAAAACCCCTTGTGTCTTTTACTTTATGTCATTTACTTTATGTACATTAACTGCTATAATTGCTATGTTTTTTTTAACTGCTTACTACTGAATTAACTCTACGAACAATGTATTTCTGATTATGAATATATCAATGAAGGGGATCTTTTACTTATTCCGTTGTGCTTGAAAAGATTCTTATGTTTGTCATATGCTAATTCATGAGCAATACAAAATAAATGAGAAAAGTTTTTCAAAAGAAAAAGGATTTATTCAAACCCCTTCTTCTAGATCTATATTGTGCCTACTAGGAACTAACATTATATACAGTGAACAACTGTATTTCTAAAATAAATAATCATGAATGTCATTAATAATAATGTGGAATTATACAAGCTATGAAACTCTACATCCTGGATCCAGAACATACCTAACTAGTTAGAGATGTACCTCTTTGGCTCCATGTGTGTCTTCTAGGATATTTGTTAATCAGCTAGTCATCTGCTTGATCTTCTTGCTTCTGCTCCCCCTGGGATGTTGACTCCATTTCATTTTCGTTTTGCTGGCTCCCCCTTAAACTTTGCATTCATGGGATCATCATCCTTTGGCTCCCTCCCCCTTAGATGATAACTCTTCTTCTACTTCTGTTATCTTCGTCTTCTTCTTCCTCATGGCCTTCTTATCTTTACTTATTCTGCACTCCTTGCTCTTCCTTGAATGCCTCTTTCTATTCCTCTTTTTCTCCCCCTTTTTGTCATTAATCACTTGAGAGAGCCATTTCATGTTGGTCATAAGCTGCTCCATCAGATAAGAGGAGTTACCAACTTCAATCTTGAGTTCTTGTTGGCTCAGCTCAAGTTGCATGGAGAAAGACTGATTCAGGTTGTCAATCTTGTCGGAGAGGACTTGAAGTTGCTCTTCATTTGCCTTCTGTGCTCATAGAGCTTCTGCCTTCTGATCATGTATAGCCTTCAGATAAATTTGATCTCTCTCTTTGATTTTAAGAGATACATCAGCCATAGTGGCTTCAAGTCTGTCTTGAGCTGAATTTTCTCCTGCTGCTTTCAACATCTTTGATTCTTCATATATTTGAGATATTTTTTCAACCAGCTCATCAGAATTCTTTAATAGCTCCTTCTCCATGGAAATTTGGTCATCTGATTGGGCATCCTCTTGTTGAACACCAGATTGGGTTCTACGATTTTCATCTTTGGATAGATTTTCGAAAGCATTGAGAATCTGAACAATCGTTGAGTACCAATCGATATTGGAGGATGACGGAATGTCGGGTAACAGTGCTTGGGCAGAGAGAGGCTTCTCATTTTGGACTTGATTATTTTCAATGGTAAAGTGAAGGGACTCTACGATCATCAACTTGGCCATGCTCCTTCTGCCATCAGAACCCACTCCATGATCATAGGGAATGTAGTGATTGCCAGTATGTCGGTATATTTTGTAGTGAGGCTGGTCTTTGATCATCATGGTTGCAAACTTCTTTACCCTTGGTAAGTTCTGTGATACCAGCTCCAGATTTAGAAACTGAGAGTAGCACCAGCTGAAGTAGCTCTCATGTCTATCAATATGTGCTTTTAGCAAAGGCATCCACGGAAAGAACCATCTCATCAGAAGATCTTCAGAATTGTACAATATTATTGTGCAATCTAATTCCATATTTTCCGATTGTGAAGCACCTCATCTGTAGTCATTCTTATAACTCGAAGTTGTTCATTTCCATGACTTATCCATCTTGCTGCTGGTTCAGCTGGTGGTTCATCAAAAACTTCCACCACTATTCTTCTTCTAATTCTTGCTGGAAAGAGAACATAATAGTCTCCTGGTTCCTCTGATTCCTGATTTATAGAACCAGGATCTTTTCCCATTTCTTCACCTTCTGAACTTGAATCATGTTGACTTACTTTATCTGATTCATCAGTGAATCCTTCTTACTGATTTTCATTACTAGTATCTTCTTCAGCATCTTTTCCATTAGATTCAGACTCTTCATTACTGTTCCCACCTTCAGCACTTTTCTCCTTTGATTCAGATTCATCATCACTTACTTCAATGACTGCAGTAGAGTGATCACTTTTCTTCTTTGGGGCAAATTTAGCAAGTAGTCTGTAGCTCTTTCTTCTCCTTGAGGGTTCAGCTATAGCTGCCATCTTCAGTGACATTCTCATCTTTGTTGAGTGAAGCTCTAGTCTGTTTAAGTCCTTTTTCAAAACTACTTCACTTCCACCTATGTAGTCTCACTGTTACTGAGACTTGTTCTGTTAATATCTGGTGGATCTCGTAGAGTCAACAATAGCATTCCAACAACTCAACGATTCTATAACTTAGCAATCATCAACAACTTTTGATCTTTGAAGCTCTGTTAATTTATACTCCTTCCTAATCTTCCCATTGGAAAGTAGCTGTTAAAAGCTTTTTGAATTGATTCACAAATCTCGAGTTATTTGGTGTAGACTGCAGATGTGACATGACATCCCCTTTTCTGACTTTTTGACACTGCAGTCTACTATTTCACCTACCCTGTCAGAGATGTCACTTTGATGTCTCGAGCAGGTAGTCAACTTCACTTCCTTCTTCTGATTTCTCAATCAGAGGTTGTCCTTTTGCATCGATGCTCTCCAATAAGCCCTGTTCTCCCTTCAATCTTCAGATTGAACCGTTGCCAATGCTTCAATCTTTAGATGACCGAACTCTATATTTCTGATACATACCTTCTTGGACTAGATCGTAGTGTTTAGGTGACAAGTAGAGATAACACTACGATCTTGAAGAGTGTTAATTGGATCTTTAATGTAGAACACCTCTTCCTTCACTTGTACAGTGCTTTAACACTTCTGTTTACTTTGACTGCTTTTAGATACTGATGGCTTGACTCTTTGTTTTAGTCCCTTCTGAATAGCAAGACACTTTAGATTTGTGGTGTGTCCAGCTCCCTTTCTCCTTGTGATCTCCCGTTCACTTATCATCAATGGACAGACCCAATGCTTAATCACTTTAGCCTTGTTCTTCAGAGGTTGACCAGTATCTTTGTGTACATTCCATCAGTTCCTTCTTTATTTAGCAAACACTATGATCCTGGTTGCTTTCAAGATCGTCATCTTCTATTTACTTGACATCTACTGCACTTGCTGACTTTCCTTAGTCAGTTACTGAAGCCTTCTTTTGATCAACTTGTGGAAGACTTCATCTCGAATGGCTTCACAACTCAACCTGGATGTGATTGAGTTGGTGCTTAAATCTTCTGTTAGCTTACATGCCATTCGTTGAGTGCTCTCTAGTTTCCTTTAAGTGCGATGTATCTTTGCAGTACCAACCAGAGGTTTCGTTCCTTTGGATATTCTGGGAGTGCTCAATTATTGAGAATCGTGTTTGCTCTACGATTCTGCCTTGGCGTTGTGAGAACCTCTGTTGAAGTCTTAGTTCTACACTCTACGATTCAGCTTCGGCTGTGCAGACACTATAACTCCGAGATCAGAAGTTGACACTCTACGATTTCTGTCGTTGTGCTTGTTGTCTTCATCTGATCTTGCTCGACTACGATCTCTGCCTCTGATACGATTAGTAGACTCTATAACTCTGAGTATAGTCTATGATTCTTGACTTGGCTTCGACATCAATAGACTCTACGATTCCAAGTGTAGTCTACGATTCTTGACTTGGCTTCGGAAGATGCTCGGTCGGCTCGTAGCTAGGTTGTCTCTACGATTCTGCACATGACTTCCTCAGCAGACTACGGCTCTGAGAAAGTTCTTCTCGACACAGTACGATCCTTCCTCGTCTCTCCTCAAAATCTACGAACTCCGAGATCTACTGTCTTGCAGACTACGATTCTGCCTCGACAACTCCAGAGTTTTCCTTGACTCAAACTACGATTTATGCCTCTGATACGATTAGTAGACTCTACGACTCTAAGTGTACGATTCTTGACTTGGCTTTGACATCAATAGACTCTACAACTCCGAGTGTAGTCTACGATTCTTGACTTGGCTTTGGTAGATGCTCGGTCGGCTCGTAGCCAGGCTGTCTCTACGATTCTGCACATGACTTCCTCAGCAGACTACGGCTCTGAGAAAGTTCTTCTCGACACACTACGATCCTTTCTCGTTTCCCGGCGGTCTACAAACTCGAGATCTACTGTCTTGCAGAGACTACGATTACGCCTCGGCGACTCTCGAGTTTTCCTCGACTCTCTGGCGCATCTACGATTTTTGGTGCGAAGGTTTCGACAATCAAACAAGCCTATCTATTACATCATAAGATCAACCTAACAAGCTTGATCTTTCTATATTTATAGTCCTTGTACATTATTTCTTTTTAAGGACTTCACAAAGCTGTTTTGCATATGTAGGATCAACCTAACATATTTGATCAATTCATTTTAAGTCATTGTACATATGTTTCTATTCTCTATCAAAGGACTTTACAGCTTTTCTTAATGCAAGCATACTTGCATATTCATTCATATATATATCATAATCAAATCATATATAAAAAGGAATATCATTCACATGCTTATTATTGACAAGTTTTAGTTAATAGCATATTTATTACGATTATATCAACTTTTTGATATTATCCTTTGAAATTTAATTATTAACTCCTAACATCAATACTTTAAGCTATTGAATATTTTTTGGATTTATAATCCCTAAATCACTACTATTTAAATTATTTTGGTAATGTCAACTTGTTTGTATATTATCCTTTGTAATTTAATTATATCAATTGTTTTGATATTATCCTTTGTAAATTAATTATATCAATATTTTGATATTATTCTTTGTAATTTAATTATTATCTACTAAAATCGCTACTTTATTCTATTAATTAATTTTTTGGATTTATAATCCCTAAATCATTACACATTTAAATTGTTTTGATAATGTCATCCTGCTTTTAATATTATCTTTTGTAATTTAATTATATCAACTATTTTGATATTATCCTTTGTAATTTAATTATATCAACTGCTTTGATATTATCTTTTTAATTTAATTATTATCTACTAAAATCACTACTTTATGTTATTAATTAATTTTTTTGATTTATAATTGCCTAAATCACTACAAATCTAAACTGCTAAGATAATATTAACGGGTTAAATGCTTTCCAGGTCACTATACTGTAGGTAGGGGTGTAAATCTAGATAAATCTGATACGGATACGTATATATCCGTATCCGTATTCGAAAAACTAATTATTATCCGTATCCGTATCCGTATCCCATGTCCCATGGATTTTAAAATATTATCTCAGATCCGATATTCTAAAAATATTCAATACGGATAATATCCATTACTGCTTATTTTATCCGAGAATAAATTATTATTGGATATCCTAAATATCCGAATTCGTTTATCAAGAAACTAATATAAAATTCATTCAAAATATTTACGAAAAAAAAAATTAAAGTTTAAATCATACATATTAATTAAACACAATTTAATATTTAAACCATACATATTAATTAAACATCCTAATCATAAAGGGAGGAACATGCTAATTGACGCTTTGGGTGAAAATAAAAGATTCAATAATGTAACCGATACTTTGTTTGATGGATCAAATTGAAATTAAAATCTCTATATTATTCTTTCAAATTTTATTAAATAATAAAAAGAGAAATAAATTAATATTTAATAAATGAACAATAATATTTATGGGAGATTTATTTATTATTTATCCTCAATAAATAAATTACATGGTTATAAGAAATTATTTGATTTCATTATATTTATGGAGAGTACGAGTTATAATGTATGTGTGACAACTAGTTAATCTAATTTGATTCAAAATTGAAATTGAACTTATTTTACATATTTGGACTTCTAGTTTCTAAATAATTAGGCAAATGAAAGTGATAAATACTCTCTCCACCCAAAAATTCATAAACGTGAATTAATTTATTTAACTCTCCCTTCTAGATTAATTTTAAATTAATTTAGACTTAACACATTTTAACAATAAAATTATATTGTTCATTGCTCCCGCCTCTCGACCGTTGTCCTTAAACGTGTGTGTATATATATATAAATATATATTAATAGCTTATATAAATGAATGTAAGTGATTAATTAATGAATGTAAGTTATTAATATATATGTGTGTATATATATATATATATATATATATATATATATATATATATATATATATATAAATGTAAGATACTATATATATATATATATATATATATATATATATATATATATAAGTTATTAATTAATTAATGCAAGTTATTAATATATATGTGTATATATATAATAACTTATATATATATAAATGTATATGTAAGTTATTAATTAATGAATATAAGTTAAAGTGATTAATTAATGAATCTAAGTTATGATTTATTAATATATATATATATATATATATATATATATATATATATATATATATATATATATATATATATATACACACATATATAATTAATAACTTATATAAATGAATGTAAGTGATTAATCAATGAATATAAGTTATTAATAAATACATATATATATATATATATATATATATATATATATATATATTTAATATATATATATGTATATATTAAATTATTAACAACTTATATAGGTAAATTATTAATTAATAATTTACATTAATTAATAACTTAATTAATGTAAATATTAAGTGTGTGTGTGTGTGTATATATATATATATATATATATATATATTAAGTTATTCAAATCTGATTCCGGATATCTAATCCTGGATATCCGTATCCGCATGGGATATATTTACGATTTGGATGTTAATCGAATACGAATACGCTATATATCCGTATTCGTATCCGCTTTATTACTTGATACCTTTAAACCGAATACGGATATATCCGTTTTTTTCCTAATCTGAATAATATTAAGCTTTTTTTTTGAATACGGATGCGATTTAATACAAATTTTTCTATTACTATTTACATTTCTAACTATAGGTCGACTTCTGAATGGGTCATTGAACTTTTTTTTTTCTTACAGTCAACTCACTTAACTCTATTTTTCTAACAAAAATTTAAAAACCTCGCTAAACTCGTTTGACTGTTAACGAAAAGTACACATCATTAATGAGTTGTCGCTTCTGTCGATGTGGCAGCCTTTTGTAATGACGATGGCGATGATTATGTGGATTTCTAGGAAAAAAATTTTGGAAAAAATGTTTTAAAGTATATTATAAATTATAAAAATTATAAAATTAAAAATATTTTAAAATTAAAAATCTTTTCAAATTCGGATATCAAATTTATAGTTGAGTCAATTTGGTGATAAGTTTTTTTTTTTTCTAACTAGGATAATTTTTATCAAATAATTTTTAATTTTATCAAATAATTTTTATTTTATTTTTATCAAATAATTTTTATTGTAATCTTAATTTTATCAAATAATTTTTATTTTAAAATTATACAAAATTTAATTTTATAATTTAATTTAATCAAATTTAAGAAATAATTATTTTATTAAAAAATGTAGTTTTTTTTATTTTTTAATAAAATAAAATAAAAATACAATTTTTTAAATATATAAAAAAGAGTTATTTAGTTATTTTTATAATTAATAAAAAATGTTTTTTATATAATTAATAACAAATATAATTGAGGAAATTATGAAAATTATAAAATTTAAAATCTTTTTAAATAGCACCCAAAATAATCTGCACAAGCTCGATGAAATGACCTGCAATTGGGTATAAAACCCTCTGACTTAAGTCTTTTCCACAAATCCCTTTTGATTTAAAGTAATGGACTGCTTTGTTATGGATGGCCTAGCATTGATATCCAAAACCCAAAAATTATTTTTTCTACGCCTGTATATATGTGTCTTCTCCTCCATGAATAAGTACTCGACCTCCTATAATGAGGGTAGCAGAGTGACCAACTCGGGGGAGACAGAGTACATCTGGTATATTTCGTAGTTCATACAGCAATTGTTAAAACGCCGTCATAAATCATGGAGCAGATATGAGTTCTTATAGGCTTGTTTGCAAGAATAAGAGGTTGAATAGAGGGGGTCTTGTATGCGGAAATTAGGGTTTCTAGCAGCAAGATGAAGAAGTGGAATCGACCTTTTTTTCACAGCATTTGCCCCCTGAGATAAAGGGTTTCCGAATCTGCAGAATTAGCTCCAGAAAGAGATAATCCCTATAGAACACAAAAAGGGGGGCCACTTTGGGTTTCATCCTCACACCTCACACGAGTGTTTTAGCATCAGAAGTGTAGAGAAGTTTGGCTTTGGAAAGCCCGAATTGCGCTCCAAAGCACAACAGATGGCATAAAAATGTTTTGTTCCCTCCCTGTGTTTTACTTTGGACCTTGGGCTATGTAAGTAGAGCAGTTTTTTTAGTATGGGTTTGGAGATTGGAAAGAGAAGAAATGCAGATTGTGGGTTTTGCTTTTGGTATGCAGAGGAGCGGAGTGAGGTTGGGAGGGAGATAGAATTTCAGATTTTGAGTTTTGAAATTTTTGAGGATCCGCTTGGTGTTGTTTTACATTTTTTTTGTTGACAATTTTATTAGTTTTTTATAAAAATTATTAAAATTAAGAATTTGATATTTCCACAAAAAAAAATTATTACCAAATTGACTCAATTATAATTTTAATATCCGAATTTGAAAAGATTTTAAAATTTAAAATAATTTTAATTTTATAATTTCCTCAATTATATTTGTTATTAATTATATAAAAAACATTTTCTATTAATTACAAAAATAACTAAATAACTCTTTTTATTTTCATATAAAAAGTGTGTTTTTATTTTATTTGTATTAAAAAATTAAAAAAGCGCATTTTTTTTATAAAAAATAATTATTTCTTAAATTTGATTAAATTAAATTATAAAATTAAATTTTTATAATTTTAAAATAAAAATTATTTGATAAAATTAAAATTACAATAAAAATTATTTGATAAAATTAAAATAAAAATTATTTGATAAAATTAAAAATTATTTGATAAAAATTATCCTAGTTAGAAAAGAAAAAAAAATTATCACCAAATTGACTCAATTATAAATTTAATGTCCAAATTTGAAAAGATTTTTAATTTTATAATTTTTATAATTTATATTATACTTTAAAACATTTTTTTCATAAAAATTTTCATAGAAATCCACATAATCACTGCCACGTCACCATTAAAAGGGCGCCACATCACCAGTAATCGGATAACTCAAATATGATGATGTACTTTTTCCGTTAACAAATCGAATGAGTTTAACGAGATTTTTAAATTTTTGTTAGAAAAATAGAGTTAAGTGAGTTGACTGTAAGAAAAAAAAAGTTCAGTGACCCATTTGTAAGTCGACCTATAGTATAGTGACCTGGAAAGCATTTAACACTAATATTAACTGTTCTGATATTATCTCCTAAAATCACTACTTTATGATATTATTGTTAGGTTTGTAATATTCATGAACGCAATCAAATTGCATAAAAAGTGCGGAAACGTGAAAAAAATCAGAGTTTAAAAATTTACAAACCATATACCCGGATCACCCTTTATGCACAATTATTAATTAAACGAAAAGATAAAGAATAAAATCATACCCTTGAAGATCGAAACTTCCTCGGTACAAGTTCACCTCCAAATCCTTTCGCGTTCAACTTGAATCCACCGGTTTGTTCCTTCCTTTGATCAACGTTAGCCACCCAAGTGTTTGGCCTCTGAGGTGATCCACCAAGAAAGAAAAAGATTCAAGAAGATGGTGTATTGGCTCAAACCCTAGTTTTTCCTATCTCAGTAGAAAAAGGGCGTATTTCCAACAAATTGGAATTATGTCGTTGTAAAAAGTCAACAACTCCCACCACCCATAATAAGACTCTCTTATTTATAGATGTAGGCAACCCATCTTAACAATTAAGGAATTGAGTTTTATTTAATTAATTAAATTCTTTTAATTAATTAAGCTCCCTAATCTTATTAGGGATAATTAATTAAACTCCTTTAACTAATTTTCCTTCCTAATCCAATTAGGAATAAATGAGAGTACTTATATTAAATTAATTCCTAAACTCTTTTAGAAATTAAAATAATAATAATTGTAATAATATTAATAAGACTCTCTTATTAATTTATATTTAATATTTCTAAAATATTAAATAATAATATTAAGTTATTTAATTTATTCTATCACCATAGATTAAATTAAATATACATAACATATTATTACGATTATGCCATTAACTTCTTAAATAATTATTCTTCCTTTTATGGTGTGACCCTTTAGGTTCTCCATATTAAACCTACAGAATAAATCAATTAGAACAATTCTAATCTTATTTAAATAAATAAATTAAACAATTAATTTATTTAAATAAATAATATTTATTCTATAATAGGATAAGCCTCCCTAATGATCAACGACTTTTCGGATAATATAGATTTCAACATTAATCATAAAAGAACCTTTGAGTAAATAGTTACTGCATAATTCAATTCTTCCACCATACAATATCCCAATTAAATATAAGACATGGAATTATCACAAGTCTTATTTTATTTAATTATATGTATTTCGATCCTTAAATGCACAACTCTAAATAATGCAAATTAGAAACTCCTTTCTAATTTCATTCTCGCCTGCCAAGGACTCTTCGGGTTGTCATTTATCGAATCACATAGACATTTCTCTTCTTTATTAGAAGTGGTAGATTCTTTATCGATCATACATTATCTCCATGTATAACTTATTATACCCAAGCATACCCTTTGATATACCCTAAGGGTCTTAAGGAATAAGTCAAAGTATAACTCATCATACACAAGATACTATGATGATCTCAAGTCCAAGGATTACTTGTACTACTATCACTCTGAGAATTCCTATTGACAGCAAATAAAACTCCATTAAGTATTCCTTAGCGAGCCAATGTTCGGTGAACTTATTCTCTAATAAGCACCTACATACTTGTTTTAGTGTCTCCACACAAATGATCATGAGATCAATCATCCTCATCTAATGAGCAAGAACGATGTACCCAATCTATCCGGATTCACTAATCCCCAATTTAGTAATCCGGTGATTGGGAACTATTTTAGTTTTAAGCTTTCTAAGAATTTAGATCTCATTAGAATGATCATCATCATTATTCTAAAAGCATTGCTTAAAACTATGGGTTTATCACATTATTATAAAACAAAGATCATGTAGATAATTAAAAGCCTTTAATAAATTAATACTTTTTATTAATAAATGAATAAGATTGTTACAAAGTATATGCTTTATCATCAAACATGATTGGCTTGTGTGCATACTACTTTCAATCTCCCACTTGCACTAAAGCCAATCGCTATTGTATCTTATACTCTTCTTCTAAGTGACGATTATCCTGTTGTTGGATAAGCTTTTTAATTAATGGATATGTAATGTTGTTCATGAGAGTCCACTATCTCTATAGTGATTTCCCATCTTTCAATGATTCTAATAATCAAATGAAAGTGCCACAACACATGTTTAGATCCAAGATGAGACTTAGGAACTATTCCTAGTTACGTAAATGAACTTTTAATCCAAACAATCAACTTGCAACTTCATTTATAGCTATTTACTTTGTCTTTATCACTGTACCAAAGAACTCTTTCTTTGTTTGGAACCTTTCCATTTCATCTTCGCACCACTTGCTCAAGGTAACCCTTTACCTTAAAGTGGATTTTTCTGTCGCTTGGTCTGTCTCGAAAAACTTGAGTCATTAGGCCCTCTAGTTTTAATTTCACCCACAATGAATATGATCACATCCTTAGTGCTTGGTTAAGCACTTTAAGATGTTTTTTACTGACTCATAGTGAACTTCTCCATAATATGACTGATCAATATCAGGTCTCGTATATTTCATTGCATACATGATTGTCACTCATGCGATCTCTCTTCTCAGGAGTCTGTGGGGACTATTAAGAGAGATACACTCCATAGCTCATCGACATGAGACATCTCTTGGAGTTTGCCATGCTAAACGACTTTAGCATCAAATGAATATATGTTCCTTGGGTTAAGTCGAGCATCCTGTTGTATCTATCTATATAGATTTTATCCCCAATTAAGATACTCTTCCCAAATCATTCGTGGAGGAATGTTTAGACAACTTTATCTTTACTGATTGTAGCATTGGTATGTTATTCCTCATCCGTAGTATATCAACATATAATACTAGAAAATTCACGACGCTCCCACTGACCCTTTTGTACACACTAGAAGTCTTACCTCATCGAATGTAGCTCTTGATCATCATCTTCTATGATGAGTACCTCATCATCATCATCCATGATGAATCCATACCTCCTAGGTATCTTTGGTACTATTCCAGATTTACGATTCGGTTTGGGTATAATAACAGTCTATCTCTGTTTCCTTCTTTTTGACTTATAGTGTTTTGTGGTTCTTGAACTCTTCAAGATCTATTATCCTCCCACTAGCCCCTTTTAATGATAAACACCTTTATCTTAGAAGGCAACGTGTTTCGTAACAAACACCTTTTGCTAAGTAGAATTATAGAACATATACCCTAAACTTACTTTAGGATGTCCCACAAATCTGTACATGTCAAATCTTGTCCCAAGCTTATCCTTTGAAACTTTTTCACATAAGTTGGACAACCCCTTATCTTAACATACTTAAGATTAGGAATCCTCCCTGTCCATAACTTTTATGGAGTCTTGGGGCCAGATTTAGAGATTACCTTTTTTGTAGATATGCAGCCATTTCTAGGACATGATCCTAGAAGGATACTGGAATGTCGGTAAAATCATTATGGACCACACCATGTCCAACAAGGTACGAATTTTCCATTCAGATACATCAATCAATTATTGCGTATCAGGATGTTTCCATTATGAGAAAACCATTTGAAATGATCTAGAAACTTATTGCTCAAGTATTTATTCCTTGATCTAATCAAAGAATCATAATACTTTGTCAATTTGTTTCACTTATGAATTCTCTGAACCTTTCAAATAATTTACACTTGTATTTCAACAAATACATACATTCAACTCTTTGAATGATCATCTCCTTTTTCTTATATTAGTTTATTCAATTTATAAAATAATTTTCCACGTAAGTCAAGTATACAAAATCCATTAAGTAATATTTCAGTTCTATACAAAACATTATTATTATAAATAGAACAACAATTGTTCTTAATTATAATACCGTAGATTTCATTGTCCAACAATAAAATGGAAATAATATTTTTAACAAGAACTGGAATACAATAACAACTTATTGACTTAATAGATTTTCCCAGTAGGCATTGCTAAACTATAAGTTTCTATGGCTAATATGGCAACCTTTGCTACATTTCCAAAGACATGGATTACTTATATTTGTTTAGCTTTCTACTTCGCTTGGTCCTTCATAAATCTATATTTATGATAACCAAAGTCGGTATCCAATACCCAAGTAGAACCTCGACTTAAAGAAAATTTATTTTAATCATGAACAAAAATCGTATTATGAACCAAACTTCACTAAGCTTCTTTGGTTAGCCTCTCGCAAGATGCTTCTCGCAGCTTTCTTTCAATGTCCAGGCTTATTGCGGTGGAAGCAAACTCCTTTGCTATCCGTGATCGCTTTTGTTTTATTATCCTTTGTTTATGCCTTTCTATTTACCTTCTTTGAATCGTTCTTCTTTTCGGAAGATCCTTTGGCCCCTACCAAGTAAGACTTGGTCTTTCTTGGTTGAAAGTGACTCTCAACATTTTTAATATGTTAAGCAAATCAACGAGGCGATATCTAGCTTGTTCATATGAAAAATTCACAACAATTGTGAAAGGAGTCCTGGAGTGAGTGCAAGATCAAATCTTGGCTCAACTCTCCATCCATGACAAAACTTCGTTGTCCTAATTGATCAATCAAATTGATTATGTTAAGAACTTTTTCTGCATCTTTGTAGTGCCATTGGCCATTCTAGATCGGAAGAGCTCCTTGAATATCCGATATCTATCGGTCCCACTTTCCTCGCCATCAACTACTTGATGTGCGGGAATATAAATAAAGCATCCATAGTTTCATCGCCGACGCTGAGCTCGTTACTTTCGTAGATGTGAGCATGATGCATTGAGCCAATCATGCATCATCTTGCCACTTTCTAAAAGTAGCAATCTCTTCCTCGAGGCATTATGCGCAACCATTGTAGGGATAGGGGTATTAAGGACATAAGATAGCATTTCACCATGAGAACTATTCTCAAATTCCTTAACCAATCCATTTAATTGATTCGTTAATTTAGCATCTAATATGCTTCGCGATGATAGTAATTTTAGACATTGTAAAATTACGTAAATGAATTTGTAATTAACAACATTTTAACATACATTCTTTTATTAATTACCAAAATAATTTAGGTCTTGTTTTAAATTGGTATTTCCCACTATTTTCTTCAAACTATATTACCCTCAATATATATAGTTCTAAGAAAATCTAATTAAAGATCTCGCTAGTGAGAATAAGGATCCCATTTCAAATGTATATAGCCTTGTGGTGACACAACAAACTATATATAAATAAATAGGTAGACAACTCTTGTCAATTACATCAACTATGCAACTCCTTGTATTTTTGCCTCTTAGATTATTTTGATCAAGTGGTGGCACATCCGAATCAAAATTATCCAAGTTAAGTCCAACCTAGCACTCCATATATTCAAAAAAAAAAATATCATCCTTGTGGTGACACAACAAAACAATATTGTTCAATTTTCTTTATAAGCATCAAATGTGATAAATTAACATCTTAAATACTTAATACTTGCCTTGTGGTGACACAACAAACTCATATTAAATATTTAATACTCTATTAATTTTATCATGCTAGAAGGCGACGTTCGATATTCCAAATATCTTTGAACGCTTAGGACTTAATATAAAAATTTGAGGATTTATTATTAAATTTGTCTCATCTTGTTTAATACGCATGCATACATATATATATATAAAATACGCGTCATATTAATTAACATGCGAAGCATGTTTGCATAATATATAATATATATAGTATAAGCATGCACATATAGAATACTATATTCTACCCGGATTGATTATGGACTTTTATTCTAGTTTGGTTCACTAGAGCCACCAAGTGAACCAAAAGGTCAAACCCTAGGGGTGCAAGAAATAATATTTAAATATAACTATTACATTTAAACCCGGGCTCCATTACAAACGGGTCTTCATGCGCTTCTTGCCCCTTGATCTCCAATTTTTTTTAAAATTAATTCTAACTATTCCTATTACAAAACTATTTAAAATAAATAGAAACCTTAATCAGCAGTCAAGGAGAAGTACATAGGAGGGAGATAGAATTTACATTCAGAAAAATTAGAGAAGACGAGGTACGCAGACCTCATTTAATAAAACCCATACATTCATGCATCCAACTAAAATAAAATCCAATCGCATTGGTCAATAGTCCATAATCAATCCCATTTATTATCATACACATCATCATATGCATCAATAAATAACATTCATCTTATGAATAATAAACATTTAATATATATATTGATATCATTTAATGGGCAAATTTAGTTAGTATAAAATCTATTTTTGAATCAAAATAAACTCCTTTATTTTAATCCAAATTTAAATCAAAATAAAACTATTTTATTTTAATTTATCCAATTTTGAATAAAATAAACTATTTTATTTTAATCAAAATCTTAATCAAAATAAACTCCTTTATTTTAATTAATTATGGAATCCAATTCCGAGAAAAAAAAATAAACTCCTTTATTAAAGGAAACACGGATTCTCTTTTCCTATTCACAAATAAACTCCTTTATTTATTTGAATAATATGAAATCTTATTTCATATCTAAATAAACTCTTTTATTTAAGGAAAGACGATTCTTTTTCCTATTCACAAATAAACTCTTTTATTTTGAATAATATGAAATCTTATTTCATATCTAAATAAACTCCTTTATTTAAGGAAACATAGAATCCAATTTCAACTCCAATTAGTTATCATGGAATCCAATTCCAACTCTAATTAGTTAGCATGAAATTCTAATTTTAAAATTAAAATAAACTCTTTTATTTTAATATTAAAATAAACTTTTATTTTAATTATAAAATTATTGAAAATAATATATTATATATATATATATATATATATATATATATATATTATAAAATAACGAATATATATATATATATATATATATATATATATATATATATAATAAACCGCATACTTCTTACTAAAATAACAAACCCGTACCTTTTTATTACCGAATTCACGTGATTTTTTGTTTTGAACAAAAAAAATTATCCTGCCTATTCCTTATATATAATATAAAACGTTAATTGATCCAGGAAGCTTGTGATCCGGCCATGCATGTCCAACATGATTATAATGACCCACGTGAACCCATAAAAAAAAAATCAAGCAGCTTTCGTTTTTTTTTTTTTTTTTTTTTTTTAAATAAATTTTATACAATTAAATTATGCCCAATTAAATTGTTCTAAACATATATCAATATACATATCAAATTAAAACAATTAATAATTCACATAAAGGTTTGGCTCTGATGCCACTGTTAGGTTTGTAATATTCATGAACGCAATCAAATTGCATAAAAAGTGCGGAAACGTGAAAAAAATCAAAGTTTAAAAATTTTACAAACCATATACCCGGATCACTCTTTATGCACAATTATTAATTAAACGAAAAGATAAAGAATAAAATCATACCCTTGAAGATCGAGCTTCCTCAGGTACAAGTTCACCTCCAAATCCTTTCGCGTTCAACTTGAATCCACCGGGTTTGTTCTTCCTTTGATCAACGTTAGCCACCCAAGTGTTTGGCCTCTGGAGGTGATCCACCAAGAAAGAAAAGATTCAAGAAGATGGTGTATTGGCTCAAACCCTAGTTTTCCCTATCCGATAGAAAAGGCGATTTCTCCAACAAATTGGAATTATGTCGTTTGTAAAAGTCAACAACTCCCACCACCCATAATAAGACTCCTCTTATTTATAGATGTGGGCAACCCATCTTAATAATTAAGGAATTGAGTTTTATTTAATTAATTAAATTCTTTTAATTAATTAAGCTCCCTAATCTTATTAGGGATAATTAATTAAACTCCTTTAACTAATTTTCCTTCCTAATCCAATTAGGAATAAATGAGAGTACTTATATTAAATTAATTCCTAAACTCTTTTAGAAATTAAAATAATAATAATTGTAATAATATTAATAAGACTCCTCTTATTAATTTATATTTAATATTTCTAAAATATTAAATAATAAATATTAAGTTATTTAATTTATTCTATCACCATAGATTAAATTAAATATACATAACATATTATTACGATTATGCCATTAACTTCTTAAATAATTATTCTTCCTTTTATGGTGTGACCCTTTAGGTTCTCCATATTAAACCTATGTGAATAAATCAATTAGAACAATTCTAATCTTATTTAAATAAATAAATTAAACAATTAATTTATTTAAATAAATAATATTTATTCTACAATAGGGATAAGCCTCCCTAATGATCAACGACTTTTCGGATAATATAGATTTCAACATTAATCATAAAAAAACCTTTGAGTAAATAGTTACCGTACAATTCAATTCTTCCTTCCACATACAATATCCCAATTAAATATAAGACATGGAATTACTTCACAAGTCTTATTTTATTTAATTATATGTATTTCGATCCTTAAATGCATGAACTCCAAATAATGCAAATTAGAAACTCCTTTCTAATTTCATTACGCTTATAACCAAGGACTCTTGGGTTGTCATTTATCGAATCACATAGGACATTTCTCTTCTTTTATTAGAAGTGGTAGATTCTTTATTGATCATACATTATCTCTATGTACAACTTATTATACCCAAGCATACCCTTTGATATACCCTAAGGGTCTTAAGGAATAAGTCAAAGTATAACTCATCATACACAAGATACTATGATGATCTCAAGTCCAAGGATTACTTGTACTACTATCACTACAGAATTCCTATTGACAGCAAAAAAAACTCCATTAGGTATTCCTTAGCGAGCCACGTTCAAATGAACTTATTCTCTAATAAGCACCTACATACTTGTTTTAGTGTCTCACACAAAAATGATCATGAGATCAATCATCCTCATCTAATGAGCAAGCAAGAACGTATGTACCAATCAATCCGGATTCACTAATCCCCAATTTAGTAATCCAATGATTGGGAACTATTTTAGTTTTAAGCTTTCTAAGAATTTAGATCTCATTAGAATGATCATCATCATTATTCTAAAAGCATTGCTTAAAACTATGGGTTTATCACATATTATAAAACATCATCATGTAGATAATTAAAAGCCTTTAATAAATTAATACTTTTTATTAATAAATGAATAAGATTGTTACAAAGTATATGCTTTATCATCAAACATGATTGGCTTGTGTGCATACTACTTTCAATTATGACTATAAATATCAACTCAATACACAACAGCTCATGCTACAAAAAATCAACTCCTCCTTATTATTTTACCTATCCCAATATTTAGATGACGACTAGGTACGATTTTGTTAATAACATCAGTCCTGTCAAAGAGACGTGGAAGATTAAAGTCAGAATAACTCGACTCTGGAATATGCCAAGCCTTAACAAAGTAGACTACATAAACAACATCGAGATGGTATTGTTGGATGAAAAGGTGTGTGTGTGTGTGTGTGTGTATATATATATATATATATATATATACACACACATACACACAAACACATACATACGCAACTCCAAATTACAACATCTTACCATATGCATATTATACTTTTATAGGACACCAAAATACAAGCGAGTATCAAAAGGTCTCTTTTTACAAAATTTGAAAAATCAGTCAAGGAACAACAAGTCTTTATAATCATTAATTTCGTTGTCAATCAGAACAGTGGTTCTTTCAGAGCTACTCAACATCCATACAAAATTAATTTTCTGTATTCCACCTCACTGCGAGAGTTAGATGAGACTCACATTCATACATATGGATTTTAATTCACTCCATACAGCTAAATACTATCATCTGCAGTTGATGATTCATACTTAGTTGGTATGTTTAACAATAATTAACCCTATAGGTTTTTACAAACTGAGTTTTTTAATTATCTACATAATTTTGTTGCGTATAACCAGATGTTATTGGACAACTAACTGCGATAGGGAGTGTAAAAATCACTACAAGCAATGGTAAATAGAGTAAGAGAGTTAATATTACAAACACTTCTTTTATTTATAACTATGATCATTTAAATTAATCTTACATTGTATTTTTCTAACAGTCATAATGTATTGAGTTGTACCTTGTGGGATGACTTTGCAAACCAAATTTGTTCCTTTGCTGAAACAGAAAATCAAAAAAACATTATTATTGTTTTACAGTTTGTAAAAATCAAGTTATGGAAAGGTACTAATAATTTTATTTGTATGAAAAATATCTTTCCAAATATATGTTTATTAACTATGCAACATCTACCATTACCTAGGTACACCAACTTTGTCCAACTCAATGTTTGGTTCAAGACTTCTTATAAATGCAGATATCCCTAAGGTTGTTACTTTTAAAAATAGGTATACATTGTTTTTCTTTGAACCCCTTATTAAAATCTATTACTACCACAAATTAATTTCCCTTTTAACTACCCTCATTGTTGTCTATCAGCATTTGTGATGCCAATTTGGTAAAACTACAATAACTCATTTATCCAGCCAGGGCGCATTATCTAATACAGATGAATTCCTCCAAATCTGTGATAGGAAAACTCTTGAGGATATACAAGACACAACAGAGGTAAAACTATTTTTAAAACACTTTACTTCTGTGACGCCCCCAAAATAGGTCCATTCCATCCAACCCATTCTGAGTCGCCAAATACATGGTACAGAAATAACTACAACTTTATTATTACAACATATAAACTATGAGTTTAAATACAGATATTGCCATCTAGACAATATCCACACGCAAATAAATCCCCATCATAATTATTGATACATTATTTTACAAAAATGGTGAGGACTACTAAACAACTCTCTCTAGAACATTCATTCCATACGCCGACTAGTACTCGCTACATTCTCGCCTCCTAAGAAGAAAAATGGAACAAAAAGGAAAAGGGTGAGCTCAACTAGCCCAGTAAAGAATATTATGACTAAGATAATATACAACAAATTATCGTTAGTCTCCAACAGGGAAAAAATCTAATAGAATACAATAGACAACCAGTTTTAAATCAATCTTCGCAGCGGAAATAATAATTCATTAGAAGAGTTAAGTAGAGAATGCAAACTACTATCTTCTATATATGAATTTAAAAGTGCATCGTCGATATTTTATCCTTGTAAAATCAATCAATATATATCTGGAATCAAATATTCATCTTCGCACTACAGGCCAAAGATATTCATCAGTTGTTCATGTTCATCTAAACACATGTTCATCTTTGCACTACGGGCCAAAGATATTAATCAGTCGGTTATGTTCATCTCAACACCTGTTCATCTTTGCACTACGGGCCAAAGATATTCATCAAGAAATCATTCATCTTTGCACTACAGGCCAAAGATATTCAGTAATATCATCATTTAGGACGAAGGATGATGAAATATATTTTAAAGAAAACGAATCCAGTGAAACAAAAGAACAAATATTAAGGATTCGTATTTTAAACAATCCAAGTTCAAAAATACTTCATAAGTAATCAGAGTGGAGTAAAATTCAAGAATGATCAAAACATGGATACAATCAAAGCTAGTATCCATAATAGATATTTTGGACAAAAAGAAGAAATTTTATTTCTCGGTGAATAGTGTCGTATTCGTGAATAGTTCCGTATACGTGAATAGTAACTCCGACACCAAAAGATAAAAATTTCACAAAAAAACATCTTCACGCTTCATGAATAGTACTCGTGAATAGTAACTCGTGAATAGTAATTCATGAATAGTAACTTGTGAATAGTAACTCATGAATAGTAACCCCGACATAAAAAAGTTTCAAATTTGATAAAAGTTCCAACCAATATTTCAAAGATAATGATATTGAAGAAATAATATCATTTGAGAAGAAAATAACATCCCTTACCTCGAAAGACAGTGACTTTAGTTGAAACACCTGGGATATAGGCTATGACTTGAACTTGCCAGATATAGCAATACTCAAAGTATACTCAAAATACTCACAAGAATACGCTCGATAATATAGAGAGAAAACTTTAGTTTACGTGTGATTTTCAATTCTAACCTAAGCACCTATTTATAGGAAAATGCTTAGAACACCAAAGCGAAAAATTTAATATAATAATATATTTATAAAAATTTGTCTACGCCAACCTTTGAGAATCTGAAATCAACAACCTAACACATGTAAAATGAGGCTCATACATCTAAAAAACGTTTTTGTTAATTAAAACAATTAAAACTTCCAAAAATCAATTATTTGAACTTTGGAACTTCAATAATTCATAATAAATAGCTCTTTTATCGGAAAATTCAAAACTCAACACTTTCCATAGGAAATTCCATTATCTACAACTTTGCGGAAGAATTTTTTCCAAATTCCAAAACAGAAATTAACCAAATCCACAAACCAAGCGATTTTACAAAGCTATAATCAAATTTCTATCAATAATTGTGTCCACCAACACACAAAATATGTGTTAAACATTTAATGCCACAAAAATACTCTTCCTCCTCATATACTCATATATCCCACATTCATTATAAAATATCACCATTAATATATTATTAAAATAATATATTTAAATGAATTATTTTATCGAGAAAAGATAAAATATTAATTTTCAACAATTGTCACATTAAAATTTTCTCCATCTATATCCACATAAAATCAATATTTTCCTCATCATATAAATCAATAATTAATTATTCACAAATAATATTACAGAATCATAAGATCTTTGTGACCAGTGCTTCCGAGGAAAGAGGGGCTTTCCAATAAGGATCTCTCTTTCTTGGCAAGCATTGATTAGGTGACCAAACCTCTCGTTAGATGTAACTTTCTAGACATTGCCAATAATGTTTTCTAATAATATTATTCGGATAATATGAATTATTGCTCCGATAATGGAAAATCTTGTGTAATGACAATTTATTGAAACAACGGTAATATAAAATATCAATGCAAAGAATTATTGAATCAATAAAATAAAATACTTTGAGCGATAATTACTTTGAACAATTATTGAGTAGTGCCTTCTTCGTAGGGAATCAATAATTGGTGCAATCTGCATATCTTCTTGTTCAACAACACGTATTAGTGTGTTTTAACCACCGGGTATTCCAACAATGATATTTGTAAATAACTACGCCAGTTATTTATAAACAACTTATATTTGTCGTTTTCTTCATCCAATCGCTTTCCGTTATGGGGCCCACAAAAGATCAAGCATACGCAGCATTTAATATTCCCACAAGCATTTAATATTCCACGACCAAACGAATATTCCCGACGATAATGAATATTTTATAACCACTTGCTTATTCGAAATATTTGCGTATTTTACCCATAACTATCCACATTAATCAAATCAACCCTTACTATTTCAAAATAATAAATAGAGGAAAATAAATTTCATTTATTAATAATTTGGGGTCTTACAACCTCCCTCCTTATGAAATTTCGTCCTCGAAATTGGCGTACTTACAGGTGTTTGAAAAAAGATGAGAATACCTCGCTTTCATTTCCGTTTCCAACTCCCGTCATTTTCTCAATAAGCATGGTTTCTTCACAAAACTTTAACTTGTGGTATAACCTCTCATTACATAGGACATGTTCTTTCCTCTATAAGATCTTGACAGTACCTCCTCGTACGTTAAGTCTTGGTTATCTCGTCCGGGTTCTAACTCAATAGCGTGGTTCGGTCGTCCACATATTTACGTAACATCGATACGTGAAAAAACGTTATGAACACGCGTCGTACTTGGCGGTAAAAACGAGTCTATAGGCCACGTTCCTATTCGATCGAGAATTTCAAATGGATTAATAAATCAAAGGTTTGAGCTTTCCTCACCTCACCGATTCTCGCTTTTGAAATAACAACTTCTTGCACCTCCTTCTTCAAATTCATCACTCGGTGTGTAGCTTGAATAAATTTAACTTTATCGATTAAAATCGATTATACTCGTATATCATCACGTGGGTAACTAGAGTTTTCATCTCCATCTCTATTATTTGTAAATTATACGAAATGAGTCTTTGATATATCGTTTTCGTACTTGTATCGATCTTCTACTCAACACGTCGGCTACCACGTTCGCTTTTCGAGGATGGCATGGTCGAGAACATGTCTTTGAAATGAGTCTCCTCTTGAGTTCTTGAAGCTCTTCCCACATTCCTTGCTCCATTTGAATTTTGTATCTCTACGAGTCAGCTGCGTTAATGGAATAGCGATTCGAGAATATCCTTCAACGAATCTCCGATAATAACCAACTAAGCCTGGAAAGCTACGTATTTCAATTACCGACTTAGGTTATTCTCAACTGTGACTCATATCCCAACCTAGGATTGCACGTTACAATGACACCTATCAGTTTAATATCGCACGAAGATGGTGTCCCCTACGGAGAGTCTGGCTTCGGTGCATTCCACAAAGGAAGTCACCAGATAAAGGCTCAGGTACCAAATTCTATAGTTGAATTTTTAACTCCACGAAGTTTAATAGGAGCCATTCGATGTGAGATTTTAGAAATGAGTTTTATCTGGGTTCAAAGTCAATACAAAATTTAATATCGGTCTTTGGGAGTAAGCCAAGAAATTCTTCAGAAATACATCGGAAAAATCAATAACAATGAATATTATTCAAATCGGCGTGTCTTTATTCAAATCCATAACATGGACTAAGAAAACTTGACATCCGTAATAAACGAATGACTTCATGGCTTGATATGAAAATGTTTGATTACAATGGTTTGATTGCTTGAATTCGAATAACAGGTTGCTTAGGAATATGAAAACTAACAACCTTACGAAAGTAATCAATTTCGGCATGATGAGTAACCTTAAAATCACATCAAAAGCAAATATCTCTATAGAAATAAGGTTAACAGGTAATGTGATAGTGCCAACCTGAATCAAGCAAGATTTTTAAACAACGGATGTAATGAAAGTTTCTCCTAACGGAGTCTCCATAAATAGGTCAAAGTCTAATTTCTCCGTAGTCAAGTTCAAACGTTGGGCGCAAGCAAGAGAGATAAAAGAATGGGTAGAACAGGTATCTAGTAAGGTATAAACTTCGCAAGAATTTATACAAGTGTGAATTATTTGAAAGGTTCAAAGAATTCAGAAGTGAAACAAATTTGCAAAGTATTAAGACTCTTTGATTAGATCAAGGAATAAATACTTGTGCAATAAGTTTCTAGATCATCTCAAATGGTTTTTCTCATAATGGACACCTCATGATACGTAATAATTGATTGATGTATCCGAAAGGAAAAATCGTACCTTGTTGGACATAGTCACGGTCCATAATAATTTTACCGACATTCCAAAGATTCTTCTAGGGTCATGTCCTAGAAATGATCAGATATCTACTCTGAAAAGTAACCTCAAAATCCGGCCCCAAGACTCCATAAAAGTTATGGGCGGGGAGGATTCCTAATCTTAAGTATGTTAAGTTAAGGGGTTGTCCAACTTATGTGAAAATGTTTCAAAGGATAAGCTTGGGACAAGATTTGACAAGTACAATTTGTGGGACATCCTAAAGTAAGTTTAGGGTATATGTTCTATAATCCTACTTAGCAAAAGGTGTTTGTTGCGAAACACGCTGCCTTCTAAGATAAAGGTGTTTATTATTGAAGGGGCTAGTGGGAGGATAATAGATCTTGAAAAGTTTAAGAACCACAAAACACTATAAGTCAAATAAGAGGAACGATAGATGAACTGTTGTACCTGGCAAACCGAATCGTAAATCGGAATAGTACCAAAGATACCTAGGAGGTATGGATTCATCATGGATGATGATGATGAGGTACACATCATAGAAGATGATGATCCAGTTACATACGATGAGGTAAGAGTTCTAGTGTGTACAAAAGGGTCAGTGGGAGCGTCGTGAAATTTCTAGTATTATATGTTGATATACTACGGATGAAGAATTACATACCAATGCTTCGATCAGTAAAGATAAAGTTGTCTAAACAATCCTCCATGAATGATTTGGGAAGAGTATCATTATTGGGGATGCAAATCTATAAAGATAGATTTAAAAGGATGCTCAACTTAACCCAAGGAACGTTTATTCATTTGATGCTAAAGTCGTTTAGCATAGCAAACTCCAAGAGATGTCTCATGTTGATGAGCTATGGAGTGTATCTCTCTTAATAGTCCCCACAGACTCCTGAAAAGAGAGGTCGCATGAGTGACAATCATGTATGCAATGAAATGTACGAGACTTGATGTTGATCAGTCATATTATGGAGAAGTTCACTATGAGTCAGTGAAAAACATCTTAAAGTGCTTAACCGGCACTAAGGATGTGATCATATTCATGGTGGGTCTTAATTAAAACTAGAGGGCTTAACAGACTCAAGTTTTTCAGACAGACCAAGATGACAGAAAAATCCACTTTAAGGTAAAGCGTTATCTTGAGCGATTGTGCGATGAATTAGAAAGGTTCCAAATAGCAAAAGAGTTCTTTGGTTTAGTGATAAAGACAAAGTATATAGCTATAAATGAAGCTACTGAAGTTGATTGTTTGGATGAAAAGTTCATTACAGAACTAGGAATAGTTCCTAAGTCTCATCTTGGATCTAAACATGTGTTGTGGCACTTTCATTTGATTATAAGAATCATTGAAAGATGAAAAATCACTATAGAGATGGTGGACTCTCAAGAACAACATTACATATCCATTAACTAAAAGCTTATCCAACAAAGCAGGATAATCGTCACTTAGAGAAGAAGAGTATGAGATACCATGGCGATTGGCTTTAGGTGCAAGTGGGAGATTGAAAGTAGTATGCACACAAGCCAATCATGTTTGATGATAAAGCATATACTTTGAAACAATCTTATTCATTTATTAATAAAAAGTATTAATTTATTAAAGGCTTTTAATTATCTACATGATCTTTGTTTTATAATATGTGATAAACCCGTAGTTTTAAGCAATGCTTTTAGAATAATGATGATGATCATTCTAATGAGATCTAAATTCTTAGAAAGCTTAAAACTAAAATAGTTCCCAATCATTGGATTACTAAATTGGGGATTAGTGAATCCGGATAGATTGGTACATCGTTCTTGCTCATTGGATGAGGATGATTGATCTCATGATCATTTGTGTGGAGACACTAAAGCAAGTATGTAGGTGCTTATTAGAAAATAAGTTTATTGAGCGTGGCTCATTGCTAAGGAATACCTAATGGAGTTTTACTTGCACATCAATAGGAATTCTGTAGTGATAGTAGTCAAGTAATCCTTGGACTTGAGATCATCATAGTATCTTGTGTATGATGAGTTATACTTTGACTTATTCCTTAAGACCCTTAGGGTATATCAAAGGGTATGCTTGGGTATAATAAGTTGTACATGGAGATAATGTATGATCGATAAAGAATCTACCACTTATTAAAAGAAGAGAAATGTCCTATGTGATTAGAAAAATGACAACCCAGTAGTCCTTGGCGGGCGAATGAAATTAGAAAGGAGTTTCTAATTTGCATTATTTGAGTTGTGCATTTAAGAATCGAAATACATATAATTAAATAAAATAAGACTTGTGATAATTTCATGTCTTATATTTAATTGGGACATTGTATGGTGGAAGGATTGAATTGTCACGGTAACTATTTACTCAAAGGTTCTTTTATGATTAATGTTGAAATCTATATTATCCGGAAAGTCGTTGATCGCTAGGGAGGCTTATCCCTATTGTAGAATAAATATTATTTATTTAAATAAATTAATTGTTTAATTTATTTATTTAAATAAGATTAGAATTGTTCTAATTGATTTATTCACAACCTTTAATATGGAGAACCTAAAGGGTCACACCATAAAAGGAAGAATAATTATTTAAGAAGTTAATGGCATAATCGTAATAATATGTTAAGTATATTTAATTTAATCTATGGTGATAGAATAAATTAAATAGCTTAATATTATTATTTAATATTTTAGAAATATTAAATATAAATTAATAAGAGGAGTCTTATTAATATTATTACAATTATTATTATTATTTTAATTTCTAAAGAGTTTAGAAATTAATTTAATATAAGTACTCTCATTTATTCCTAATAGGATTAGGAGGAAGATTAGTTAAAGGAGTTTAATTAATTATCCCTAATAAGATTAGGGAGCCCATTTAATTAAAAGAGTTTAATTAAATAATACCTTATTTTATTAAATAAGGTTACCTAATATCTTTATAAGGGGAGTCTTATAACAGATATTAAAAGACATACGACATAATTCCAATTTGTTGGAGAGTACGTTCTTTTCTATAGAGATAGAAAACTAGGGTTTGAGCCAAATACCCATCTTCTTGAATTCTTATTCTTCCTTGGTGGATCACCTCTAGAGGCCAAACACTTGGGTGGCTAACGTTGATCAAAGGAAGGAACCAAACCCGGTGGATTCAAGTTGAACGCGAAAAGGATTGGAGGTGAACTTGTACCTGAGGAAGCTCGGATCTTCAAGGGTATATTTGTTCTTCATATCTTTTCGTTTAATTAATAATTGTGCATAAAGGGTGATCCGGGTATATGGTTTGTAAAATTTTTAAACTCTAATTTTTACACGTTTCCGCTAATTTATGCAATTTGATTGCGTTCTTGAATATTACAAACCTAACAAAACGCTCTTCCAGGAACTGTTGACTTTGACCTTTCTGGGACATCCTTTTGAGTCACCATTCCATTTGGATTTGGGTTTCGATCTGCGTATAATCTCGGCGATATGTCCTTCTTTTCCACAATTATAGCATACCTTAAACTGTTGTGGGCGGGGTTTGGGTGATATCCCTCTTTCCGCATTTGTAACATACGACCGGTGGTCTTTCTCCTCCTTGGAACCAGGTTACTCTCTGGCGCCGGCGTCTTCACATGGTCGTTGTTGAATCTCCTCTTTTAAAATCTCCTCCCGACTCGCTTCTTTTATTTTCATGGCCACGATTACCACCGAGTGGTTCTGCCTTTGTCTGTATTCTTCTTTCTCCATTGGTTATCGTTATTACGATGGCGCTATCTTGATATGATCCTCGTTATGGTCCCTCGGTTGAACGTACTCGTTATCTCGCTCTAACAATGTGAGCCCTGCTGACAACATCCGAATAGAGAAAAATTTATGAGAAATGAGATCTTTGGCGTATGTCGGGTTTCAAACCTCTCGAAACATCCGCGTCATCGTTCCTCATTCTCCACCAAATGAGGTGCAAACTCGGATAACTCATGAACTTCGCCTCATACTAGGACACCGCCATGTTATTCTCGCTCCGATCTAATAAACTCCACTTCCTTCATATAGACGAATACTTTCGTGGAAGTACTTGTCATTGAACTGCTTCTGAAACGTCTCCCATGACATCTTTGAAAATTTGGATGGATACGCTTCATGATTCCCACCAATGTCTGCCTCGACACGGAACATAAAGGTGGCGAATGGAACCTTCTCGTTCTCTCGTGCATCCCAAGACATCGAATATCTTGGTAATTTGCTTGACCCATGTTTCCGCCATGATCGAATCGGCTTTTCCTTAAATTCGGTGGTCCCAACTCTTTGAACCGCTTGCATTGTGTGACAACCTGTGAATTGCTATCATTTCCTCCTCAGTATTTTGAACACGAGTCTCCCTCGTCTGATTTTGCATGAACTGCAAAAAACTTCTAAACATCCCCTCATTCATTATCTGCTCTGTGGTGTTGTTCAAAGGAGGTACATTGCCAGCCTGTTGCACGTTCTCCTCGTTGGTATATACAGGCATCTCCACGGTCTCATTTACTCCACTGTTAATATTCTTAGTCGACATTCTCAAATACTGTCATAAAACAAGGTTTAATTAAGGAAATCAATATATCACATAATATCCCTATATACTGACCAACTAACAAATAAGCTTAGGTAGGACACACTAGCGAAGGATTTACTCGTCTCTCCCTCTAGTTCTATTCCCAGATCTCCGCCAGAGATCATATCCTAAGCTCGATACCAACTATGGCGCCCCAAAAATAGGTCCATTCCATACAACCCATTCTCGAGTGCGCCAAATACATGGTACAGAAATAACTACAACTTTATTATTACAACATATAAACTATGAGTTTAAATACAGATATTGCCATCTAGACAATATCCACACGCAAATAAATCCCCATCATAATTATTGATACATTATTTTACAACAATGGTGAGGACTACTAAACAACTCTCTCTAGAACCTTCATTCCATACCCCGACAAGTACTCGCTACATTCTCGCCTCCTGAGAAGAAAAATGGAACAAAAAGGAGAAGGGTGAGCTCAACTAGCCCAGTAAAGAATATTATGACTAAGATAATATACAACAAATTATCGTTAGTCTCCAACAGGGAAAAAAATCTAATAGATTACAATAGACAACCAGTTTTAAATCAATCTTCGCAGCGGAAATAATAATTCATTAGAAGAGTTAAGTAGAGAATGCAAACTACTATTTTCTATATATGAATTTAAAAGTGCATCGTCGATATTTTATCCTTGTAACATCAATCAATATATATCTGGAATCAAATATTCATCTTTGCACTACTGGGCCAAAGATATTCATCGATTACTCGTCATTTCATCTAAACACATGTTCATCTTTTGCACCACGGGCCAAAGATATTAATCGATCGGTCGTGTTCATCTCAACACTGTTCATCTTTGCACTACTGGCAAAAAGATATTCATCAAGAAATCATTCATCTTTTGCACTACAAAGCCAAAGATATTCAATAATATCATTATTTAGGACCGAGGATGATGAAATATATTTTAAAGAAAACGAATCCAATGAAACAAAAGAACAAATATTAAGGATTACATATTTTAAACAATCCAAGTTCAAAAATACTTCATAAGTAATCGGTGGAGTAAAATTCAAGAATGATCAAAACATGGATACAATCAAAGCTAGTATCCATAATAGATATTTTGACACAAAAGAAGAAATTTCATTTCTCTAAATTGAATAGTCTTGTATTCGTGAATAGTCTTTGTATCGTGAATAGTCTTGAGATATCGTGAATAGTAACTCAAACACCAAAAGATAGAAATTTCACAAAAAAACATCTTCACGCTTTACCGTGAATAGTACTCGTGAATAGTAACTTCGTGAATAGTAAATCATGAATAGTAACTCGTGAATAAGTAACTCATGAATAGTAACCCCACATGAAAAAAAGTTCCAAATTTGATAAAAGTTCCAACCAATATTTCAAAGATAATGATATTGAAGAAATAATATCATTTGAGAAGAAAATAACATCCCTTACCTCGAAAGACAAGATTTAGTTGAAACACCTGGATATAAAGCTATGACTTGAACTTGCAGATCGTATAGAAATACTCAAAGTATACTCAAAATACTCACAAGAATACGCTTGATAATATAGAGAGAAAACTTGAGCTTTACGGTGTGATTTTCAATTCTAACCCAAGCACCTATTTATAGAAAATGCTTAGAACACCAAAGCGTAAAATTTAATATAATAATATATTTATAAAAATTTGTCTCACGAACCTTTGAGAATCTGAAATCAACAACCTAACACATGTAAAATGAGGCTCATACATCTAAAAAATGTTTTTGTTAATTAAAACAATTAAAACTTCCAAAAATCAATTATTTGAACTTTGGAACTTCAATAATTCATAATAAATAGCTCTTTTATCAGAAAAATTAAAACGCACAATTTTCCATAGGAAATTCCATTATCTACAACTTTGCGGAAGAAGTTTTTCCAAATTCCAAATGTAAATTAACCAAATCCACAAACAGAGGCGATTTTACAGTATAATCAAATTTCTATTAATAATTGTATCCACCAACACACAAAATATGTGTTAAACATTTAATGCCACAAAATACTCTTCCTCCTCATATACTCATATATCCCACATTCATTATAAAAATATCACCAAGTTAATATATTATTAAAATAATATATTTAAATGAATTATTTTATTAGAAAAGATAAAATATTAATTTTCAACAATTGTCACATTAAAATTTTCTCTATCTATATCCACATAAAATCAATATTTTCCTCATCATATAAATCAATAATTAATTATTCACAAATAATATTACGAGAATCATAAGATCTTTGTGACCGTGTAGTTCCTGTGAAAGAGGGGCTTTCAATAAGGATCTCTCATCTTCGGCGCAATTAGGTGACCAAACCTCTCCTTGACGAACTTTCTAGACATTGCCAATAATGTTTTCTAATAATATTATTCAGATAATATGAATTATTGCTCTATAATGGAAAATACATGTGTAATGACAATTTATTGAAACAACAAAGTAATATAAAATATCAATGCAAAGTAATTATTGAATCAATAAAATAAAATCTTTGAGCAATAATTATCGTAACAATTATTGAGTAGTGCCTTCTTTCACGTAAGAATCAATAATCGATGCAATACCGTGTGCTCTTTTTGTTCAACGCGATATTAGTGTTTTTAACCAATCGGGTATTCCAACAATATAATTGGTAATAACTACGCCAATTATTTATAAACAACTTATATTTGTCGTTTTCTTTATCCAATCGCTTTCCTTTATGGGGCCCACAAAAGATCAACTGTTGTCATTCGAATATTCCCAAACAATGATTTAATATTCCACGACCAAATGAATATTCCCCGACGATAATGAATATTTTATAACCACTTGCTTATTCGAAATATTTGCGTATTTTACCCATAACTATCCACATTAATCAAATCAACCCTTACTATTTCAAAATAATAAATAGAGGAAAATAAATTTCATTTATTAATAATTTGGGGTCTTACAACTTCTTTCACAACATTAACTTATATTATGTTGCTCATTTTTTTGACACTTCAGGAGTCATCATGTGTGGTACGTGCTACTATTCTGTGTATATAAACCGAATATAATTGGTTCTATAATTCCTGCAAAAAATGCCGCAAAAAAGTAAAACCAGACAGCGGAAAATATTATTGTGATAAATATTTTGACCATGTTAATTTTGTTATACCGAGGTATTGTGATACAGTATTTTGTTATACATTATATCTACCTTATGTTCATACTTTGTTCATTCTGTTAATATTATCTAACTTTGTAAATATAACTTTTAATTGTAGATTTAAAGTTTAAGTTAAAGTAATGGATGATACGTCAAGTGCATCTTTTGTTCTATTTGATCGTGAAGCCCAACACGTCATAGGAAAGTCAGTTAATGAATTGAGGGAACAATTGACTAAGGTAAAATTAAAATAGAAAAACCGCAGTACATATTTAAAGTATAAAGTCTTAACCTTATGTACATAACTGTTTTTAATTCATGTTTTTTAAATGCGTTAAAGGATGGAGACTCTGATTGTTTTCCAGAACTCAATTTATTGTTGCAAAAGAGGTTCCTTTTCAAAATACAGATATCATCTTATAATTTGAAGGCAAATTATGCGATATACAAAGTTGCTAAAATGACTAACAATGAAAAAATAATTGAATCCTACACAAGTATATGTGATGAACCTCAGGTAATATCAATTTTACACATAATTTGGTAGATGCTAAATCCTACAATAAATTTGTTTATACATATGAAAAAAATAATTGAATCTTACACAAGTTTAATTCTGTTACTACAATCTTTATAGGGTGAGTCAATGCTTGATGTTGTCAACTGTGGCACAGCAAAAGGCCTATACATTCAATCAGCGATGATGATGTATAAGGATCTCAATCAACTGATGTTTAAATGTCAACTAAAAAAATGCAAAAGAAGATCAAAATCGAGAAAGATGACAACTTTACTGCTTCAAATTAATTTCAATCATTATCTCATTTTACTACGTAACTTGATTGTTTTAAATATTAGTAACTTCTGAAGACATTTAGTATAATCATCTTTGAGTTTTTAATTTGGATTTTTTGGATGAGATTTGGATGAAACTTCCTTATGTACGTTGTTTTGCTGATTTTTAT
This sequence comes from Panax quinquefolius, assembly GCA_020205615.1. Classification (NCBI taxonomy): domain Eukaryota; kingdom Viridiplantae; phylum Streptophyta; class Magnoliopsida; order Apiales; family Araliaceae; genus Panax; species Panax quinquefolius. Next base: position 78,268 of record JAINUW010000110.1, on the reverse strand, counting down.
TCATGGAATTTCCTTAAAATGCTAATCTAATGATATCAGATCATGTAATATATTCTGTGTGAAATGTATGTCCTGTACACACTTCTCACACTTTGTGTCCACATACCTCACTATCGATACACTTTATCAATCCCTCACTTAGTACTCTAAATGAGTATTCTATTTCGCCTATGGTTATAATCCTAAGGTTTTCCCCACCCCACTTAAGGTTTATAACCTATAGCTCTGCTACCAAATTGTGACACCTTGGTCACTATAGCTTTCATACCAACCTGTAACGCCCCCAAATCCAGGTAACCTGACTCCCAAGTTTGGTGCTCACGATCCACAATATAAATAACATCTAACTACCCATTTAATTATGAATAGACATATAAACCACATTAATTGATATAGTTAATACATTCGTCCCACGTTATCTAACCTTTATATTACAAACATACCCTTTAGATATACAAAAAAGGTTTACAAATACAACATAATATATATGTTAAACATAATTATCACAACATAACACCTTTGCCTTTTATCTTTACAGCACCTCTAGCTTCTTCGTCCCTAGCTGAAATGTTTTATTTAGCAAGGGTGAGCAACAAATTTGCCCCGTAAGTTAAGATATACAATAAATGTATCAAAATCAAGACAACAAACTATCTAATTCGATAGAATGACTTCAAAGTTTGGGGAACTTTAAAATAGCTGAACAATTTTTTCTTCTCTAACTAATCTTCTCGCAACCTATGCAAAAAATTAACGAAAAGAATATAATGCTTTCAAAGTTTCTACGATATTCTAATGAATAATCAAGAATCAATTCTATGCAATAGCAAAGTGGAATGTTTTCCAGATTTATGTTGAGTGGTCACACAAGACCTTGAACTTATCTTCTCGGGTAGATATCAAAGATTTACTTTGATATATACTCAGGTGTATCAGATAACCATAAAGATTAAATCATACCCCCTTACAAGTATAACAAGTGATCAACTTTATTATACCCTATATTATGCATAATACTTAAACATAGCGCGCAGTAGTCGAATTTACGACCAATAAAATGTTCCCTTTTATATAAAAGGTTGTTCTTCTCAATCTTAGAATCATGATTTTGATTTAACAACGAAATATTGTGATTTCAAATTCTAATTATTTCTCGGTCTAGCCAAAATTATTGGCATCAATCTGTCAATAATAATTGATTTCTCTTTTCGAATCTATCAAATTCTAACAAATGTTCGTATAGCAAGAATAATTAGCTAAGACATTTCTCAACATAATTTGACAATAAACAGGAATTATCTGTACTGTCAATTATAGCTTCTACGGATATGAATATCCAACAACAGTTATTCTAAAAATGTATATTTTACGAACCAATAATTCAATTTGAATTATTAAACATGCACTAACTGCGAATAATCAACAACAAATCCCTGGACGTGGCATAATTAGCAATAATTAACCACCATAATAATTGAATGAATATAACTCAAGGTTGAGTTAGGGAACTTGCCTGTTCCGCTGAATACAACTACACAATAAACTTATTTGCGATCACAAGACCTATATTCACAATATTGGTCTTACAATTAGCACAATATGTCACAACACATAACACTGTAATACACAGTCAATTTTTCTCCTAGGCACATTAGCACATAGTCACATTAATGTTTATAACCTGTATAAACACTTCTCAACTCTAACTAGTTTGGTCTAATTGGACTTCGGTCCATTCTCGATATTCGGGTCACCCTATCCGACAATTAACACTTTTATTGTCAATTAAACTTAGCCTCTAAGCTTCAATATTATTTTAGATAAATCAAATATCATTTATAATATTTTTCGGAAGCTTTTAATAATTTTCTAGCAATTATTATAATTTATAATAATTTTTCAAACACTTATATCATTTTTAAATGATTTAAATATCAAATAAATCCATCATCATTAATTTTTAATAATATTAAATTATTAATGACATACTTGTCAAAATATTAAAGTTATTTATAATAACCTAAAATATTTTTAAATCACCAATAATCTACTTAAAAAGATTTTTAAAGTAATTAAAATCATTTTTAAATCATCACCATTAATATTTAAATATTAATGAAATTATCATCAAAATATTAAAAGTCATTTATAATTTCAAATATTTTTATATCACTTTTCTCATTTTAAATGATTTTAAAATCAATAAAACCATTTTATCATCATTTATTTAATATATTAATTAAATAAATCTAATATCATTAATAATAAGTTATTAATGAGAATTCTCCAAAAATATTGAAAATTATATTTTATAATTCAAAATATTTTCAAACACTTTATTCTTATTTAAAAGATTTTTAATTCAATAAAACAATTTTTAGATCATTTATTTAATTTAATAATTAAATAAATCTATAATCATTAATATTAAATTATTAATGAAAATTCTCCAAAATATTAAAAGTTAAATTTTATAACTCAAAATATTTTTAAATACTTTATTCTTATTTAAAATGATTTTTAATATATTAAAATCATTTTTCTCTAATTTATTTAATACACTAATTAAATAAATTAAATATCATTAATATTCAAATAAATATAAATATTAAAGAAAAATATCCCAAATACTCAAAAATTATTTTTCATAATTTTAAATAATTTTTAAAACCATTTTTGATAATTTTTATAATTTTTTTTTATTTTTAATCATTTTCCGGAAATTAGAAAAATAAAATAATTAAAATTGTCGCTATAGGTCTTTAGCGACACACTTCTGTTGCCTTTGCTGTTCTTGGCTCAAGAACACTGACAATCTTAGTGTTCGAGGGGCAAGGTTTGACTAGCCTTTAATCTCAACTCAGGTATGATCAGGGTTTGCTTAAACGTTGATCTTGTAGTAAGTATGCACCACTACAACAATCAACCACTATACAAGTCATACATCAACACAATATAAAGATCTGAGCTCTCAAAAATACTTTGTCGGATGGTTTTACGGGTTTTCCGAAACCCAGTGCGCTCAAGTGGTGCCTTATCATGCTCGATTATTTTGGTGTTCTGGTAATCAAATGATCAATATTATGGTTCAAGCATGTAGTATACATGACAAAGAACACTTATGCATCTACATAACAATCCAACTACATCATAGTTGTAAGATTCAACTCGGTCAAACCTTGTCAGAGGGCTTGCTCATATAATTTCTGGAATTTCCAGAAATGCTCGCCGTGATCGAGTGGGTCAGTTTGACCATTCATTACGTTCAATCTATTGATGTTTTAAAGGTTCTAAAGACATGAATCTATAGTCAACACAACACACTATAATCTGGTTAGAAACACATCATCATAACAACTAACATCTGACCGATAGAGGCCTTAGAAGATCTTGTCAGACGCTGCTTTAACACTTTCTGGGTTACCTAGAAAGTGTTGGTCATGCTCGGTCAACTCTATTTAACCATCAATAAAATGAAATCTGGACATGTAATAGTTGTTATTTCACTTCCAGATTACAGTCCTTATGTCATACAACAGATCCAAAACATAAAACAAACCAAAATAATAACAAAAAAAGATTTGTGGTCACTGACATATGGTTGTCAGACCACTTTCTAGGGTTCTAACAGTTTTTTGAAAACTTGGTCTTTAAGGCCTTTTGATGCTATAGATCTATGGTATATCACCATAGATCATCATGAAACATGTTCTAGCAAAGATCTAAACACATAAACACATAATTATCTTAAGCATACAAGATCAAAGTAGGGTTAGGGTCTATACCTCTTAGTTTTCAATCTTTGATTTAAGCTCTTCTTAACTGATCTTGATGATCTAGGGACTCTTTTAGGGACTGATACACTTAAGGTTTTCATTGGTTTGGTGAGAGAGAGAGAGAGAGAGTTGGTGACAGCAAGATAACAATATGAGCAAATTTTGAGACTTTCTCTCTCTTTATCACTTAAGTAATTGATTCAATGAATGCACACATGCTAGGTGGCGATTTGGATCAGTGTTTGGGTGAGATATAAGTCACATTGGTCAAGCAATTAGGTCACCAACTAAAGATATTACAAATTTTATAAGTTAGCTCATTAAAAATGTAAAAAGGGTATTTTTGTCATTTGCATACTAAATTTAATGGCATACTTGACAATTGCACAAACCCTTAGGGTTTAACCCTAAGGTTCTAACCCTTAGGTTTTAAAACACTAACTTCTAAAATTTCTAATTAGGGTTTTAATTAGAAAAATTAAATTTCTAAATTATAATTAGGGTTTGTAAAATAGAAATTAAGATAACTAAAATAAAATTATGGTTTTCTAATCATATTTAAGTTTAACAAACACTTTAGGCATGCCAATTAGAATTAGGATTGCCTAATTAGGGTTTAGGAAATCCCAGATTTTAAATTAGGGTTTCCCGGCGTACAATTAGGGTTTTTAACTGTACATTTGGTTTTCTAAATCTGAGATTAGGGTTTCTAATCCCTTATTAGGGTTTACAATATAAAGCCCTATCAAGTTAATTATTAGTCATTAACTTTATACAGTACAAACACATACTCACAGTTACTGATATTATAACTACGATTTTTGTCGAATCCCTATCCAACAATCAGGGTTAGGGTTTCTAAGGCTGTTATGCACAACTTTACTCTAATTTCTCAGTCAATACACAAATTGAATAATTCTCGAGACTCGTATCACAGATACACAGTACAATATTAACAATCAATATTAAATAAATAAAAATTATTCATAAATTTTGGATTATTCGAAATCTCAGGTTATTACATTCACCCCCCCCCTTAAAAGGATTCAGTCCTCGGAATCACCACTTTCTTACTCTCTACAATCTTTTAAAGTTGTATCATCAATTCATTTTTATCAACACAATATTAATTTGTGTCTCATATTCTAACCTGTGATTTGGATCTATAAAAGAAAACAATTCATAGCTTATATCACCAATATTTCTCGCGTAATTTAATTATTAAGCGTAATTATTACCTATCGCCACCTCCTGGGTAGCCACTGAATCTTGAGCCGTCATATTAAATGCACGGGCTGCTGATCTACCTGGCTGAGCAGGTTCTTTAGTCGCCAAGATTCCGCTACCGGTTCCCTTGCTGACACTTTCCTTTCCATATTCTTCTTCGGACAGCTCCGAACCAGATGATCCATCGATCCGCACGCAAAACAACCTTGAATCTTCTTCGGGCTGGGACAATTGGGTGACATGTGCCCCTCTTGTCCACAGTTGCAGCATGCTCCTTTCTTCTTCAGACAAAGTCCTGGATGATTCTTTCCACAGTTCGTACAAGGCTCTCCTCCTTTCTTATCCCCTTCTATATTATTACCCGGCTGGTATTCTCACTCCACTTTCTCTTGTTCGAATTACTACCACCACTGCTTCCTCCATCATTTGTATTCATCTTTTCCTGATTATAACGGGATGCAGCTTCGCTTCCCCCTTCAGCAATTATTGCCTTTTCCAACAAAGCCGTGGACGTATTGATTTGCAATACAACTGCTTTGTTGTATATACTCGGCTTCAATCCATTCTCAAACCTTCTCGCCTTCCATAGCTCCGTATCCACCTGATGAGGTGCAAATCTCGCTAACTCATTGAATCTAGCAGCACATTCAGACACCGACATATTCTCCTGCTTTAGTTCTAAGAACTTAACCTCCATACGAGCTTGCATACTCGGTGAAAAATAGTTCGCAAAGAACAACTCCTTGAATCTTGTCCAATTCACCACAGCTGTACCAGCTCTCGCCTAATTAGTCTCCCACCAGTAATTGGCTTCTCCCTTCACTATTCACAGTCTGCTCTTCTCTTTGATTTTGATTATGTCGTCTAGGCGGCATTCTCTAATTTAAATAAAAATCCTATATTAATTATCTTTCTCTACACAAACTCTTATTCATCACACAATAAGAATTTAACACAAAGTTCTCATATAATCGCATATTTATTCAAATAGCACACCATGCATTTAGTACTTAACATATACAACTATCCCTTTTTCATAGGATTAACAACATAACTTTAAACAAAAGTTGTAATTCTCCATTCACACACAACTATTCCCAGTTCATCAAACTTACCACACCTAGAGGTTCAGGAACTTGCCACAATTATATGAGTTTATGAACTTACCCTAATCAGACCTTTAGCGTCCATTCGCTGAGGGGTTCAAAACAGCTCATATAATTATGAGTCATGAACATACCATAAGTATGAGTTTTAAGAACTCACAAATTTATCTTAATCTTATATTCATATAGAAAATAAAGATTTTATTTATACAAACATATATATTTACATATGTTTACACATCGTTCTCGATATTACAACAGTTAATATCACAAACTATCAAAAGATATTATCGCTTAAACTTAAGCTATCTACCGTCCACTCCCTTTACCATTCTTCTTCTTGATGGGACACTTGTTGAATCTGTGACCCTTTCTTCCACATGACAAACACTTCCTCATATTCGGCTTTGGACAATGTTGGGAAACATGCTCTTCCTACTTACAATTGAAGCACACATTCTTCCACATCATGCATTCTCCCAATTGAGTCTTTCCACACTTGCTACAGACCTTCTTCTTCTTCGGGTTTGAATTTTTAGAGTTATCACTGTCGTGATCCCTCTTTCTCTTATTCTTGCACTTCTGCTTAACTATTCCTTCAGACAATCCACCACCTCCAGTCTTCATTTTGTCCACCTGCGCCTTCAACTCATTCCTTTCTTCAGTTATCTCGCGTAATGCTCGCTCCGTTTTCCACAACTCCTATAAAAGAAATACTTTACTCTAAAGTTCTTGTACTACTGCAGATACTTAATCTTGGTCTCCAACTTTAGTCTTATTCCCTTTTTCCACCTTAGCAACTTCGGACTACGCCTTCTCATCACCACTCTGATATATCTCGGGATAATCATCATGATCACTCCCAAGATTAATCATAGGTTCATCTTTTCCCTCCTCTTCAACTGACTCGCTTTGCGCTGGCACCTCTGCTACTGGCACTGGTGCAACAGCTGCTAGCATCTCCACACTCATTTTATCTTCTCCAGACATCCTACAATCAGTTTAAATAACTTGATTAGTACTTTAATAGTACACACTTCTCACACATTGTGTCCACATACCTCACTATCGATACACTTTATCAATCCCTCACTTAGTACTCTAAATGAGTATTCTATTTCGCCTATGGTTATAATCCTAAGGTTTTCCCCACCCCACTTAAGGTTTATAACCTATAGCTCTGCTACCAACTTGTGACACCTTGGTCACTACAGCTTTCATACCAACTTGTGACGCCCCCAAATCCAGGTAACCTGACTCCCGAGTTTGGTGCTCATGATCCATAATATAAATAACATCTAACTACCCATTTAATTATGAATAGACATATAAACCACATTAACTGATATAGTTAATACATTCATCCCAGGTTATCTAACCTTTATATTACAAACATACCCTTTAGATATACAAAAAGGGTTTACAAATACAACATAATATATATGTTAAACACAACTATCACAACATAACACCTTTGCCTTTTATCTTTACAACACCTTTGGCTTCTTCGTCCCTAGCTGAAATATTTTATTTAGCAAGGGTGAGCAACAAATTTGCCCCACAAGTTAAGATATACAATAAATGTATCAGAATCAAGATAAAAAACTATCTAATTTGATAGAATAACTTCAAAGTTCGAGGAACTCTAAAATAGCTGAACAATTTGTTCTTCTCTAAATAATCTTCTCGCAACCTATGCAACAAATTAACGAAAGTATACAATGCTTTCAAAGTTTCTACGATATTCTAATGAATAATCAAGAATCAATTCTACGCAATAGCAAAGTGGAATGTTTTCCAGATTTATGCTGAGTGGTCACACAAGACCTTGAACTTATCTTCTCGGGTAGATATCAAAGATTTACTTTGATATATACTTAGGTGTATCAGATAACCATAAAGATTAAATCATACCCCCCCTGCAAGTATAACAAGTGATTAGCTTTATTATACCCTATATTATACATAATACTTAAACATAGCGCGCAGTAGTCGAATTTACGACCAATAAAATGTTCCCTTTTATATAAAAGGTTGTTCTTCTCAGTCTCAGAATCAAGATTTTGATTTAACAACGAAATACTATGATTTCAAATTCTAATTACTTCTCGGTCTAGCCGAAATAATTGGCATCGATCTGTTAATAATAATTGATTTCTCTTTTTGAATCTATCAAATTCTAACAAATGTTTGTCTAGCCAGAATAATTAGCTAAGACATTTCTCAACATAATTTGACAATAAACAGGAATTATCAGTACTGTCAATTTTAGCTTTACGGATATGAATATCCAACAACAGTTATTCTACAAACATATATTTTACGAACCATAATTCAATTTGAATTATCAAACATGCACTAACTGCAAATAATCAACAATAAATCCCTGGACGTGGTATAAGTAGCAATAATTAACCACCATAATAATTGAATGAATATAATGAAAGTAGTATGCACACAAGCCAATCATGTTTGATGATAAAGCATATACTTTGTAACAATCTTATTCATTTATTAATAAAAAGTATTAATTTATTAAAGGCTTTTAATTATCTACATGATGCTGTTTTATAATATGTGATAAACCCATAGTTTTAAGCAATGCTTTTAGAATAATGATGATGATCATTCTAATGAGATCTAAATTCTTTGAAAGCTTAAAACTAAAATAGTTCCCAATCATTGGATTACTAAATTGGGGATTAGTGAATCCGGATAGATTGGTACATACGTTGCTTTGCTCATTGGAAGAGGATGATTGATCTCATGATCATTTGTGTGGAGACACTAAAGCAAGTATGTAGGTGCTTATTAGAGAATAAGTTCAATTGAACGTTGGCTCATTAAGGAATACCTAATGGAGTTTTATTTGCTGTCGATAGGAATTCTCAGTAGTGATAGTAGTCTACAAGTAATCCTTGGACTTGAGATCATCATAGTATCTTGTGTATGATGAGTTATACTTTGACTTATTCCTTAAGACCCTTAGGGTATATCAAAGGGTATGCTTGGGTATAATAAGTTGTACATGGAGATAATGTATGATCAATAAAGAATCTACCACTTCTAATAAAAGAAGAGAAATGTCCTATGTGATTCGATAAATGACAACCCAGTAGTCCTTGGCGGCGAATGAAATTAGAAAGGAGTTTCTAATTTGCATTAATCGAGTTGTGCATTTAAGGATCGAAATACATATAATTAAATAAAATAAGACTTGACAAGTAATTCCATGTCTTATATTTAATTGGGACATTGTATGGTGGAAGGATTGAATTGTCACGAAACTATTTACTCAAAGGTTCTTTAATGATTAATGTTGAAATCTATATTATCTGGAAAGTCGTTGATCATTAGGGAGGCTTATCCCTATTGTAGAATAAATATTATTTATTTAAATAAATTAATTGTTTAATTTATTTATTTAAATAAGATTAAATTGTTCTAATTGATTTATTCACAACCTGTTTAATATGGAGAACCTAAAGGGTCACACCATAAAAGGAAGAATAATTATTTAAGAAGTTAATGGCATAATCGTAATAATATATTAAGTATATTTAATTTAATCTATGGTGATAGAATAAATTAAATAGCTTAATATTTATTATTTAATATTTTAGAAATATTAAATATAAATTAATAAGAGGAGTCTTATTAATATTATTACAATTATTATTATTTTAATTTCTAAAAGAGTTTAGGAATTAATTTAATATAAGTACTCTCATTTATTCCTAATAGGATTAGGAGGGAAAATTAGTTAAAGGAGTTTAATTAATTATCCCTAATAAGATTAGGGAGCTTAATTAATTAAAAGAATTTAATTAATTAAATAAAACCCAATTCCTTAATTGTTAAGGTGGGTTGCCCACACCTATAAATAAGAGGAGTCTTATTATGGATAAAAGGGGGTTGTTGACTTTTTCAACATACGACATAATTTTAATTGTTGGGAGAGTACACCTTTTTCTATAGAGATAGAAAAACTAGGGTTTAGCCAACCACCCTTCTTCTTGAATTTTCTTCTTCCTTGGTGGATCACCTCTAGAGGCCAAACACATGGGTGGCTAACATTGATCAAAGGAAGGAACCAAACCCGGTGGATTCAAGTTGAACGCGAAAAGGATTGGAGGTGAACTTGTACCTGAGGAAGCTCGATCTTCAAGGGTATGATTTTATTCTTTATCTTTTCGTTTAATTAATAATTGTGCATAAAGGGTGATCCGGGTATATGGTTTGTAAATTTTTTAAACTCTGATTTTACACGCTTCCGTATTATTTTGCAATTTTGATTGCGTTATGAATATTACAAACCTAACAGTGGCATCAGAGCCAAACCTTTATGCGAATTATTAATTATTTTAATTTGATATGTATATTGATATGTGTTTAGAACAATTTAATTGGGCATAATTTTATTGTATAAAAAAAATAAATAAATAAAAAAAAGGAGCCGAAAACAGATTTCGCTGTATCACGTGTAAATCATGGCTGGCATCACTTTAAATTTTTTTTTTAAGCATGCACGGAAATCGAGACAAAAGCATGATAAGTTAATGATTGGATGATTGGCTGATGATTGTTAATGATTGCTAATGATTATCTAATGATTATATATATATATATATATATATATATATATATATATATATATATATATATATATATATATAATGATAATGCACGAATTCAAAGTAAGTGAGATCTTGTTATTTTTTTTTGGAACTTAGGTTTATATATATATATATATATATATATATATATATATATATATATATATATATATATATATATATATATAGTTCGATATATATATATATATATATATACGGTTTTATTATATATATAATAAAATAATGGTTTTGTTTTATTATTATATATATATATATTCTTAATAATTTTATTATTAAAATAAAAATTTTATTTTAATATTAAAATAAAAGTTTATTTTATATTAAAATAAAAGGTTTATTTTAATTTTAAAATTAAATTTCATCTAACTAATTAGAGTTGGAATTGGATTCCATAATAACTAATTGGAGTTGAAATTGGATTTTATTTTTCCTAAAATAAAGGAGTTTATTTGTGAATAGGGAAGTAAATCCATCTTTCCTTAAATAAAGGAGTTTGTTTAGATATGAAATAAGATTTCATATTATTCAAAATAAAAGAGTTTATTTGTGAATAGGAAAGGAATCCTAATTTCCTTAAATAAAAGAGTTTATTTAAATATGGAATAAGATTTCATATTATTCAAAATAAAGGAGTTTATTTGTGAATAGGAAAGAATATCCGTGTTTCCTTTAATAAAAGATTTTTTTTACATGGAATTGGATTCCATAATTAATTAAAATAAAAGAGTTTATTTTAATTAAAGATTTTTTTATTACATGGAATTGGATTCCATAATTAATTAAAATAAAGGAGTTTATTTTGATTAAAATTTTGATTAAAATAAAATAGTTTATTTTATTCAAAATTGGATAAATTAAAATAAAATAGTTTTATTTTGATTTAAATTTGGATTAAAATAAAGGAGTTTATTTTGATTCAAAAATAGATTTTATACTAACTAAATTTTCCCATTAAATGATATCAATATATATATTAAATGTTTATTATTCATGAGATGAATGTTATTTATTGATGCATATGGTGATGTGTATGATAATAAATGGGATAAATGACAACCCAGTAGTCCTTGGCCACCTTCAACCATATGCTAAGCTGACTCCATATGCTAGCAAAACGGATAATTATGCCCATGCTTTACCTTGTTCTACTCTTATAATAACAGAAAATAACAAGAAGAACAAATTAGGCTGCCAAACCTCAACTAAAACAGAAACATTCTGGCCACAAGAGAGAGAAAGAAAGAGGAACATACATTAAGCTGACTGGTAATGGTATCCTACTGGTTCTTTGGAGCTAAAAGCACTCGCTCGGTCGCCAATTTTGCCTTCAATGAGTAAACGCATTGTGCGTGGTCAACCATGAATATCGATTAAACGAAAGTCCTTTCACATGAAATATTCATCTCAAATCAAACACAAAATGATATACACATTAATTACTTAAACATATATAAAATGAAATGATTATACAAGTTTTATATACCTTTGAAGTCGGATTGAGAGGTTTGAATTAAAGTCATAACGAGCGTCGTTGCTATTTGTGAGGCAAGTTTGGCAATGTAGCCCTGCGTCGCAATTTTGGTTCATTATAATAAGGGTTCTATTAGGAATGTTTGATCTAGAGATTTGAGAGTTACAGGAAATTTAGGCAAACGCTAGCTTTTGTTTTCCAGATGGAACGAAAAAAGGCTAAAGATGAGAGACGAAGACAGTCAGTACTTGAACCCTCTTTTGTTGCAAAAAAGAGCTCCGTAGATACATAACGTTTTAAAAAAATGTTATCTAATTAAAATTAAAAAATACCTTTTTAAATAGATAACGTTTTTTCATACGTATCTATAACGTTTTGTTAAAAAAACGCTGTGAAAAAAAATACCACAACATTTTTTATAAAAACGTTGTGGTTTAAGTGTTGTCTATTTACTACTTTGTACTAGTGAACTACATCATAGTTGTAAGATTCAACCTGATCAAACCCTGTCAGAGGGCTTCCTCATACAATTTCTAGAAATTCCTGAAATGCTGGCCGTGATCGAGTGGGTCAGTTTAACCATTCATAACGTTCAATCTATTGATGTTTTAAAGGGTCTAAAGACATGAATCTACAGTCAACAGAACACACTACAATCTGGTTATAAACACATCATCATAACAACTAACGTCTGACAGATAGAGGCCTTAGAAGATCTTGTCAGACGCTGCTTTAACACTTTTTGGGTTACTCAGAAAGTGCTGGTCATGCTTGGTCAACTCTATTTGACCATCAATAAAATGAAATCTGGACATGTAATAGTTGTTATTTCACTTCCAGATTACAGTCCTTATGTCATACAACAGATCCAAAACATAAAACAAACCAAAACAATAACAGAAAAAGATTTGTGGTCATTGACATATGGTTGTCAGACCACTTTCTAGGGTTCTAACAATTTTTTGAAAACTTGGTCTTTAAGGCCTTTTGATGCTATAGATCTATGGTATATCACCATAGATCATCATGAAACATGTTCTAGCAAAGATCTAAACACATAAACACATAATTATCTTAAGCATACAAGATCAAAGAAGGGTTAGGGTTTATACCTCTTAGTTTCCAACCTTTGATCTAAGCTCTTCTCTACTGATCTTGATGATCTAGGTACTCTTTTAGGGACTGATACACTTAAGGTTTTCATTGGTTTGGTGAGAGAGAGAGAGTTGGTGAGAGCAAGATAGCAATATGAGCAAATTTTGAGACTTTCTCTCTCTTTATCACTTAAGTAATCGATTCAATGAATGCACACATGCTAGGTGGCGATTTGGATCAGTGTTTGGGTGAGATATAAGTTACATTGGTCAAGCAATTAGGTCACCAACTAAAGATATTACAAATTTTATAAGTTAGCTCATTAAAAATGTAAAAAGGGTATTTTTATCATTTGCATACTAAATTTAATGGCATACTTGACAATTGCATAAACCCTTAGGGTTTAACCCTAAGGTTCTAACCCTTAGGTTTTAAACACTAACTTCTAAAATTTCTAATTAGGGTTTTAATTAGAAAAATTAAATTTCTAAATTACAATTAGGGTTTGTAAAATAGAATTTAAGATAACTAAAATAAAATTATGGTTTTCTTATCATATTTAAGTTTAACAAACACTTTAGGCATGCCAATTAGAATTAGGATTGCCTAATTAGGGTTTAGGAAATCCCAGATTTTAAATTAGGGTTTCCCGGCGTATAATTAGGGTTTTTAACTGTACATTTGGTTTTCTAAATCTGAGATTAGGGTCTCTAATCCCTTATTAGGGTTTACAATATAAAATCCTATCCATTCAATTATTAGTCATTAAATTTGTACAGTATAAACATATACTCACAGTTACTGATATTATAACTGAGATTTCTATCGAATCCCTATCCAAAAATTAGGGTTAGGATTTATAAAGCTGTTATGCACAACTCTACTCTAATTTGTCAGTCAATACACAAATTGACTAATTCTCGAGACTCGTATCACAGATACACAATACAATATTAACAGTCAATGTCAATATTAAATAATAAAAAAATTTATTCATAAATTTCGGATTATTCGAAATCCTGGGTTATTACATGTCCTTTGAACATGTCACTTTTTTCCCTGTTTGATTTTCTGATTTGCAAGAATGAGATATAGTTTCAGGCATGGACAACTCAAAGCGGAACACTTTTCTGTGCATGTTAGCTGGTTTTTCCGAAGCGGAACACTTTCCTGCACATGTTAGTCTAATTCGGTTTGTTCTATTTTGCTGTTTGTATATTTAGAAATGTTTAACTGTACAACTTAAAAAGTCATGTTTGTTGTCATGTTTATGGTATTCTATATAGGTCAGATAGAGAATACATAGAGGCAATTAAATGCAACCGAACTGCGTTGAGGATTGATGTGAAGACCCCAAAATAGGTATACATCACCCATTATGAGTCGCCAAATACATGGTACAGAATACAAATACAAACTTAATTATACAACTATCGTGCAAAAAATGACAACACAATAGCTGAGAGTTTTATCACGAATATTGTCTTCTAGACAATATCCATACTCAATTTCAATCTCATTACAATTATTATCACACTGTTTTATAGAATACCGAGGACTACTAAAACAACCATCTGGACCGTCAATCCATTCCTCGACTAGTCCCAGCTATATTCTCATTTCCTGAAGAGAACAGTGAAAGAAAAGGGTGAGCTCAACTAGCCCAGTAACAAATATTATGACTAAGATAATGCAGAATAAATTATCCTTAGCCTTCAACAGTATAATAACTGATAGAATACAATAGACAACAAGTTTTAGATTAACAACTACAGCAGAATAAGCAATCCATTAGAGGAGTCAAGGTGAGCATGATATGTGACGCCCCCAAATCCGGGTATCTTCCAACCCGACAGATGGTGCTACACGGTACTACCATTCACATATACATTCAATTGAAAAGTCTCTAATGAATGAATATGTCTCCTATATATTCAAAATAATATTACATTTCCCCAGGTTCTTTATAACCAATTCCTTCGTTCTTGTCATAATATTAAATATATTACAAACATTCACATATACTATTACATAAGAATTCTAACGTTTCATCTTCGCCTTGCACTTATCCTTGCCGGAGCCTTCGGTCTGCTCGATCTTTGATGCGTTCATATGGTTCAAGCAAGAGTGAGCATGACTAGCTCAGCAAGTACTACAATTCTAATAAACAACATGCTTGAAACATAGAACTCATATATCTTCAGTAACTGAACAATAGTTACGAAGTACTATCGATAATTCAAAATAGCACTTCTTTTCATTCAAAACGTTTTACAACAACAATATTCAGTAAAACATCAATTCCGGTCCAAGACCTTGAGCATTTCATAATTTCTTTTGAAAAGGACGCCCCGACACTAAGTCCATAAGTCTGACATTACTTACGAGCACGTCTAGGTGATCAGCCTATAGTACTCTATGTTGATCAACACTACATTCATTAAACGTGTATACGTTTAAGTTGTGGCAACCTCACGTGCCTCTCATTAAACGACAAAAACATTTTTAGTATACTCAGTCTTCGATTGAAAACCACACCAATATAGCTCGATAAACATTAATCATGCTTGACAAAATCATAATATAAGTCTAGCCAAAAGAATTGGCTTTGACTTCATCATTCAAGACTTCATGCGAAAGAATACATGATTCACAAAGCTTGTCCAGACTGAACTGGAACAAGGGTTAGAATACTTGCCTTTAGCGTCTGCTTACTATTTATCACACGTACACAAGTCTCTAAGTTTCTACAATACATGATCATATAACGTACCACATTAGGTCATATATAATCAAGCATGTATACTACTATATCTTACCCTTCATCTCAATCTAATCCCGACTTAGATTTGTTATTATTGGTTCTGGCTTTTCGTTACATCGTTCTCATTATGTTCACATTCAATTGATTATTAACCCTTAATCATCATACATAAGTGTCTAACAATGTCTTAATCACGTTATGTTTATACCTTAGTTCATTACTAATGAGTTCTCTTTCACTTTATATTAGAAAGCATTCATTACAGTCCACATCCTATGGTTGGCCCTGCGGTGCCACCCATTACTCTTCAAGCCGCTGTTTGCCGCTGAGAGTTAACGATGAGTGTGCAGAGGCTGCAGTACTCGGCTCTGCTGCGTGAGTCCTTACTCTTTTAGTCATCTTTGCATGTAGCCACGAAGTTAGCGATGTGCTCAAACACTTTGTCACCACACTCGACACCACTTATTTGGCCTTGGGTTAGCGCCGCGACTCCAACTTTGTGCCTTAGAAAATTTACAGCTTTTGCAAATTTGGCAAAACTCCCGGACGCATAACTTCTTCTTTATAAGTCCGAATTGGCTTGTTTAAAAGCCTACGGTTCACAAATTACATATTCTACGTGTTCATGTAAGAATTTTATCTATTTGACTTCGTTTGCTAAAATTTCACCTATTAGTTCATTTTTAACAAAAATGATAAACGTTCGTGAACGTTCAATGCTCGTTTCTTCGTTCTAAGTCAGAATTCGATCATTTTCGAGTCCGTAACTCTATAATGCTAAATATGACTTGTCTCCATCGAAAACCAACATTTTTGATTTCAAACACAAAATACGACTTCCATTCCGAGAATTTCACGAATTCGACGATAATCCTCCAATCGTGCGAATTCCGGCAAAGCTTCATTACTAATCATTCTAAAGGGATTGTAACCAACACATGAACATTTCAAGTTACTTATTACACCAACTTATTATCAAAGTAGTTTTTGACATATTCTCATAAGTCAATGACTTATTTAACTTATGAACTACAATTCTCATGCTTATGACTTAGTATGAACTTAAGTCCATCAATCAATGTTCTCATACTATATTGAAGATACTAACATCATATGATAAACATATGATAAGTTTTGAACAAGTTTATCAACTTATTTAGGTTCAAGTTGCTTATTCAACTTATTCGGCTTAAGTTCATTCATCAATGACTTATTATATGTTCTTAGCATACAATCCCACTTCTCTATCAATCCTATCATGGTAGAGATAAAGATATAATAGACAAGAGTCTTTCCCTTAAAGACTATTACTTCACTTCTCTTTGGAAACTAGCAAAGAACTTTTGACTTATTCTTGACTTATGTGGCTTATTCTCTCTAACAAATAAGTTGTTTGATATTGGATGAAAGTTAGAACAATGAAAAATGGCTAACAACCTCTCCTATTTATAGTAGAGCTAAGGTGAGGGCATACTAGTCAATATCACCTTCCACCTCCTTAGTTAACCTCCTCAACTTCCACCTCCTTACTATTCATAACCTAGCAACTAAGTAAACTGGCTAGTTACTTCTATTTCTTGGCCATCACAACACTTGGTCACCACACAAAATGTTTGCCCATCAAGTCTACCCACATTAACATGGTTTGCTCCATGGATCATGGCTAATTCATTGGGCTTACTAATTAATCTAGCTAATTCCTTGTTGGGCTTATACTACAATAGTTTGGACTCATGACATATCAAACACTTGGGCTTGAGTATCACTTTCTATTGGACTTCTACCATTATGCTAATAATCCTACAAGTCCATTCCCTTTAATTAAGAACCTTGACATAAATATACCACGTATAATTCTCGTATACTAGCTCATATACTAATTCGTAATATACGTTATTCCATTCTTCATATATACTCGTATAATACGTCGTATCATACTTACGTTCAATAACTCGCACAATGCCAACGCATTATACGATTAACACATTCTTTTCTTAACGCTTAATATTTCTAACGTTCTCCAATTAAGTTCGCATGCCAAATATTACGTTTTCCATACTTAGATTATTATTACATAATCCATCTCACCTTGATATTGTAACGTTACGTATTTCTCGGAAGTTCAAAAATAATTCCCGAGCAGAAATTGATGAATAGTTTTTTTTCGGAAAATTTGTCTGAAAACTTTTATTTTCGTTTTAGAAATTCAAACACTTTAATTCTCCCATGTAGTTAAAATACTACGACTTTCTGACGTTTCTAGGTTATAAAATGACATTCCTCTTACTAACACATAATAATAATAAATAATATTACTTTATTCATTAATATAAGTATTTACAAAATGTTCGATTTTCTGGGGCGTTGCACTCTCTCCCCCTTATAAGGATTCTGTCCCCAGAATCTCGCAAAAAAAAAAATTACACAAATAATTGAGGGTAATTCTTTTTCATCTTTTCTTTAAGTTCCCAGGTTGCTTCTTCTACATTGTGGTTCTTCCATAACACCTTTATCGAAGATATAATTTTGTTCCACAGAACTTGTTCTTTTCTATCGATGACTTGAATCAGCATCTTTTCATACGTTAAGTCCTTCTCGATATGGATAGGCTCATACTCTATTACATGCTTATAATTCGGCTTATAAGGACGCAATACCGACACGTGAAACACGTTATGTATTTGTTCTAGGTCTGGAGGTAATGCTATCATATAAGCTACCTCACCTACCCGTTTTAGTACTTCAAAAGGTCCTATAAACCTCGGACTTAACTTCCCCTTTTTTCCAAAGCGTATCTTTCCTTTCTAGGAAGATACCTTCAGAAAGACGTAAGAGCCTACTTCGAATTCTCTATTTGCTCGATGTGAATCAGTAAACTTCTTTTGTCTGTCTTGAGCTACTACCAAATGCATCCTTATCAGTTTAACAATGTCTGCTGTTTGCTGCACCAACTCAGGTCCCAGAATTTGGCGTTCTCCCACTTCATCCCAATACAATGGTGTTATGCATTTCCTTCCATACAAAGCTTCGTAAGGCGGCATTCCTATGCTTGCATGATAACTATTGTTATACGAAAACTCTACTAATGGTATATGATCATCCCAACTACCCTTGAAATCCATGACACAAGATCTTAACATATCTTCTAATGTCTGAATTGTTCTCTCGCTCTGTCCATCGGTCTATGGATGATATGCCGTACTCATCTTCAACTGCGTTCCCAACTGCTCTTGTAAACTCCTCCAAAAGTTCGATGTGAATCGTGGGTCACGATCTGACACAATCGATATTGGTGCTCCATGTCTAGAAATTATTTCCTTAATATAAAGTCTAGCTAATTGGTCTAAGTTATACTTGACCCTAATTGGCAAAAAGTGAGCCGACTTTGTCAACCGGTCCATTATTACCCAAATCGCATCATACCCTTTCTGAGTAGTCGGAAGTCCTACCACAAAATCCATCGTGATATTCTCCCATTTCCACTCTGGAATTTCCAATGACTGTAACAAGCCACTTGGTCGTTGATGTTCGGCCACCAGAAACTCTGTCGAAGATCTTGATACATCTTAGTGCTACCAGGATGAATTGAAAACCTTGAACTATGAGCCTCTTGTAGAACTTGCTCCTTTAATTCTGTCTCATTTAGAACCCAAATTCTTTCTTCAAATCTCAATAACCCCTCGTTATCAAGACTGTACTTAGTCTTTTTTTCATTGGTTAACCGCTCCTTTACTCGGTCACACTCGTTTGTTTTGAGCTGCACCTCATTGACTCTCTCTACGATAGTAGATTGCATCTTTAATAAGTAAAAGTATCTCGCCTGGATTCACTTGGCAACTTCACTTCTATCTCCATCCTAGCCATCTCTGTTATTAACTCAGTTTGAGCCATTAACATAGACAACTTTTCCCGACCCTTTCTACTTAAAGCGTCAGCAACTACATTGGCTTTTCCAGGGTGATACAGGATTTCACAGTCGTAATCCTTTATCAACTCCAGCCATCTCCTCTGACTCATATTCAAATCCTTCTGAGTGAAGATATATTTCAGACTCTTATGGTCCGTGTATATCTCACATTTTTCCCCATAAAGATAATGTCTCCATATCTTTAGAGCAAAAACTACTGCGGCTAGTTCCAAATCATAAGTAGGGTAAACTTTCTCATAATCCTTCAACTGCCTAGATGCATACGCAATGACCTTGCCATGCTGCATGAGCACGCAACCAAGTCCTCTATGTGAAGCATCGTTATAAACTACGAAATTTCCTGTGTCATCGGGTAATGACAAAACATGCGCTTTACTTAACCTCCTCTTCAATTCTTGAAAGCTGTCTTCACATTTATCTGTCCACGCGTATTTCACCGTCTTCCTTGTCAAATTAGTCAACGGAGTCCCTATCTACAAAAAATCCTGGATAAATCTCTGATAGTAACCTGCTAACCCTAGGAAACACCATACCTCAGTCGGTGTTTTCGGTTGTTCCCAATTCATCACGGCTTCCTTCGTTGGATCTACTAAAATCCCTTCTTGATCAATGACATGACCTAAAAACTGCACCTTCTCTAACCAAAATTCGCACTTTGTGAATTTCGCATACAACTTCTCCTTCCTTAGTGTCTCCAACACTAATCTTAAGTGTTCAGCATGATCTTCTGGCGTCTTAGAGTAGACTAGAATATCATCAATAAACACCACGACGAACTTGTCCAAATATTGTTTGAACACACTGTTCATCATATCCATAAAGGCATCTGGTGCATTTGTCAACCCAAATTACATCACAAAAAACTCGTAATGACCATAACGAGTCCTAAATGCTGTCTTTGGTACATCCTCCTTCCTAACCTTCAACTGGTGATACCCCATTCTTAAATCTATTTTAGAAAAATACTTAGCCCTTTTCAATTGATCAAAGAGATCATCGATCCTGGGCAATGTGTATTTATTCTTTATCGTTAACTTGTTCAACTCTTGGTAGTCGATACAAAGTCTTAACGATCTGTCATTCTTCTTGACAAACAGTGCCAGTGCTCCCCACGACGAAACTCTCAGTTGAATGTACTTCCGATCCAACAGTTCTTGTAACTGCACCATCAACTCCTTCATCTCCACTGTCGCCATACGATACGGTGCCCTGGAAACTGGTGCCGCTCCTGGCACAATGTCTATTACAAACTCTGTCTCCCTATCCGGTGGAAGACCCGACAATTCACTCGGAAATACATCAGCGAATTCTCTCACTACAGGTATTTATTCCATGGTTGCTACCACTCTCTGGGTATCCACAACATGGCACAGATAACCTATACATCCTTTCCTCAGTAATTTCGTAGTTTGTGTCATGGTTAGACAACACGAACGTCCCAGCGATTTATTCTCGTAAAATACTACCTGAGATTGTTTTAACGATTTAATGTTCACACATTTCTTTTGACAATCTATAATTGCCTCATGGTTCACTAACCAATCCATTCCGAGAATTACGTCCAATTCTCCTAACTTTATCGGTATCAAATCTACCGATAATTTACAACCCCGTATATCTACGCAATAACTCCTATGAACATCTTCAACAAGAATTATTTCTTCGTTTACTGCCTTAATATTTAAAGGTATAGGCAACTTTTCGGGAAGTAATTCTAATCGTCTAGAAAAATCTCATGCTATAAACAAACAACTAGCACCTGAATCAAACAGCACGCAAGCATTTATGTCGTTGATCTGAATAATACCTACGACGACGTCCCCTGATGCAAATGCATCTTGGACTATCATGTTAAAGGTACGACCCATCGGCCTACCCGGCTGTGCTGGTCCACTAATAGCTAACTTCTCGCTATTAGTGCCCCGATTCCCGTCCGTTCTCTTCTTCGGGCAGTTCTTTGCCATGTGGTCAGTTGACCCACACACAAAGCATCCGTGATTCTTTTTTGGACTAGGATAGTTAGGCACAATGTGCCCCTCCTGTCCACAGTTGTAACAAACGGCCTTCCCCTTGAGACAAACTCCTAAATGAGTCTTCCCACTGGTCTTGCAGGCCTCCATTCTCCTCTTTGGGTCTCCTTTCTTCACTCCAGTATTCCCAGAGCTAAACGCCTTTCTCTTTTGTCCCTCGCCACTACCGCTGGCTCCTTCAACCTTTACTCCCCCATCCACTTTCCCCTTGTTTTTCTTGTCCTTGTGGTATTGACTCAGAGCCTCACTACCACCTTTGGCGATTATCGTCTTCTCTAAAATGGTTCCAAATGAAGTACTTTGAAACACCCAAATATGGTTATAGAACCAGGGTTTCAAGCCCTGCTTGAACCGTCGCGTCTTCCTAACCTTGGTATCCACTTGATGTGGAGCGAACCTCGCCAGTTCATTAAACTTGGCTGCGTATTAAGGAACTGACATGTCTCCTTATTTCAACTCGAGAAACCACATCTCCATTCTTCCCTGCATGCTTGTGGGAAAGTAGTTCTCGAAGAATATCTCCTTAAAACTCACCCACGTTATGTTCCCTATATCTGTTCTGGTCTGCTTGGCCTCCCACCAAAAGTTGGCCTCTCCCTTCATCATATAGGTTGCAAAGGCAACCTTTTGGGCCTCGTCGACATTTGCTATCACAAATGCCTTCTCAATTTCCTTTACCCATGTTTGGGCCTCAATAGGATCCGTAGTTCCTTTGAACTCCGGCGTACCAACACTCTTGAAATCCTTAAAGGTCGTAGCTCGTGCTACTCCCGGATTTACAGGGATATTAGCTCCAGTTCTATTAAATGCGGCTGTTATTAAATTATCAAATTCCTGCACGGGGTTTACGGGACCTCCCTCTTGTTGATTCGCATTAGTACCTTGATTTCGTTGCACTCTTCTTGGCAGGATTTTACTGATACAACAAACAACACATCGCGTTATTATTTCTTTCTTTATTAGTTATCATTTAATATTAAAAAATAACTCCAACATCCATTACTCATTGCTTTCCATAAAAAGGACTTATATTCATTCTTCGTAGTATAATACTACATCGGTTACATACACAGCCTAAGCTGATTACATTACTTTCCCGCCATCGCTTTCCAAAAATTGGGATTTACAAAAGACTACCCTTCACTATACAAAGAGGGCTTTACGTCACTACTAATTACAAAATATTTACATACTACTCTGACTTCTACTAGTCTACATCTGCCTTAAGGCATTATCAAAATCTACCTCGGCAAGACCAACAATAATATCATGACTGATAGTATGCCACGTCTGCCCTGCTTCTACTGGATAACCAGCTACCTGCTGCTGGAAATCTGTGTGAGAACTCCTATGGATATAGGACATTCTCCCTATCTTCTGTCGTTTGGTCTTTAGCTCCTCCTTGAGCTCAAAGACCTCATGCTTTAATTCGTGGACTTTGTCCTTGGCCAAAATCCTCTCGTCATGTTCCTGCTCCCACATGGACTCAACTTCCGTCTTATCCTCTATAACCATCTGGAGCTCTGCTTTCAGCTCCTTAACCTCCTGACAGTAATGGATATTTCTATCCAACACTGACATGAATAATGACATCATCGACTCCCCTGGAGCCATCTCCGCCACTATAGCTACCGGATTGAAGGACACTATCTCCACTTCCTCTTCAATCATACCATCGAATACTGACATGAGGTCAGGATCCTCTGAGTCTCCAGACTCAATAACAACTACTTCAGGTTCTGCCGCTATGGGGTTCGGTATAACCTCTACTTGGTTAATCGACTCTTCACTAACGGCTTGACCACCTACATACATTCCGTTTACTCCAGACATCTACAAAAAATAATTAAGTTAATTAGTACACGTCAGTAGAATAATATAAACACATAACATAATCATAATGCATTTTTATAAGGTTATTTTCTTCTTTTACTTCTTTGACTTCTCTTAAGGTTATGACTTAAGGTTTTTAATCCCCCCTTAAGTTTTATAACCTAATGCTTTGATACCAACCTGTGATGCCCCCAAATCCGGGTATCTTCTAACCCGACAGATGGTGCTACACGGTACTACCATTCACACATACATTCAATTAAAAAGTCTCCAATAAATGAATATGTCTCCTATATATTCAAAATAGTATTACATTTCCCCAGGTTCTTTATAACCCATTCCTTCGTTCTTGTCATAATATTCAATATATTACAAACATTCACCTATACTATTACATAAGAATTCTAAGGTTTCTTCTTCGCCTTGCCCTTATCCTTACCGGAGCCTTCGGTCCGCTTGATCTTAGTTGCGTTCATATGGTTCAAGCAAGAGTGAGCATGACTAGCTCAGCAAGTACTACAATTCTAATAAACAACATGCTTGAAACATTGAACTCATATATCTTCAGTAACTGAACAATAGTTATGAAGTAATATCAATAATTCAAAATAGCACTTCTTTTCATTCAAAACATTTTACAACAATAATATTCAGTAAAACATCAATTCCGGTCCAAGACCTTGAGCATTTCATAATTTCTTTTGAAAAGGACGTCTCGGCACTAAGTCCGTAAGTCCGACTTTACTTACGAGCACGTCTAGGTGATCGGCCTATAGTACTCTATGATGATCAACACTACATTCATTAAACGTATATATGTTTAAGTTGTGGCAACCTCACGTGCCTGCCGTTAAACGACAAAAATATTTTTTGCATACTCGGTCTTCTATTGAAAACCACACCAATATAGCTCGGTAAACATTAATCATGTTTGACAAAATCATAATATAAGTCTAGCCGAAAGAATTGGCTTTGACTTAATCATTCAAGACTTCATGCGAAAGAATACATAAATCACAAAGCTTGTCCCGAATGAACTGGAACAAGGGTTAGAATACTTGCCTTTAGCGTCTGCTTACTGTTTATCACACGTACACAAATCTCTAAGTTTCTACAGTACATGATCATATAATGTACCACATTAGGTCATATATAATCAAGTATGTATACTACTATATCTTACCCTTCATCTCAATCTAATCTCGACTTAGATTTGTTATTATTGGTTCCGGCTTTTCGTTACATTGTTCTCATTACGTTCACATTCAATTGATTATTAAACCTTAATCATCATACATAACTGTCTAACAATGCCTTAATCATGTTATGTTTATACCTTAGGTCATTACTAATGAGTTCTCTTTCACTTTATATTAGAAAGCATTCATTACGGTCCACATCCTAGGGGTTGGCATTTATGTTTCCACCCACTACTTTTTAAGCCGTACATGCCATGAAGTTAACAAATGAGAGTACAGACTAGACTCGACACTGCGGCGTGAGTCCTTACTCTTTAGGTCACGCTGCGACGTGAGTTAGCAGTGTGCTCAGACACTGTACCGGCGCTGCGGCGCCAACTCTGTGCCTTAGAAAATTGACAACTTTAGCAAATTTGGCGAAACTCCTGGACGTATAACTTCTTCGTTATAAGTCCAAATTGGCTCGTTCAAAAGCCTACGGTTCACAAATTACATATTCTACGCGTTCATGTAAGGACTACCATTCATTCATTCATTCAATTGAAAAGTCAAAAGGACTAATATATCTTCTATATATTCAAAATAATATTACATTTCCTGTGTTCTTTATAACCCATTCATTCGTTCTT
Organism: Panax quinquefolius; assembly: GCA_020205615.1. Taxonomy (NCBI): domain Eukaryota; kingdom Viridiplantae; phylum Streptophyta; class Magnoliopsida; order Apiales; family Araliaceae; genus Panax; species Panax quinquefolius. The sequence goes on along the minus strand of JAINUW010000110.1, from coordinate 52,573 downwards.
GTCATAATATTCAATATATTACAAACGCTCATCCTATACTATTACATAAAGTATTCTATGGGTTCGTCTTCGCCTTTCTTTATCCTCACGAGCCTTCTATCTGCTTCGATCTTAGTCAGGTTCATATGGTTCAAGCAAGAGTGAGTATGACTAGCTCAACAAGTACTACAATTCTAATAAACAACATGCTTGAAACATAGAACTCATATATCTTCAATAATCGAACAATAGTTACGTAAGTACTATCGATAATTCAAAATAGCACTTCTTTTCATTCAAAACGCTTTACAACAACAATATTCAAGAAAACATCAATTCCGGCCCAAGACCTTGAGCATTTCATAAGTTCTTTTGAAAAGGACATCCCAACACTAAGTCCGTAAGTCCGACATTACTTACGAGCACTTTCTAGGTGATCATCCCATAGTACTCTATGTCGATCAACACTACATTCATTAAACGTATATACGCTTAAGTTGTGGCAACCTCGCGTGCCGTCGTTAAACGACAAAAACATTTTAGCATACTCACTTTTCGATTGAAAACTATACCAATATAACTTGGTAAACATTAATCATGCTTTGATAGAAACATAATTTAAGTCTAGCCGAAAGAATCGCTTTCACTTCATCATACAAAACTTCATGCGAAAGAATACATGAATTACAAAGCTTGTCCAGATCGAATCGAACAAGGGTTAGAATACTTGCCTTCAAAGCTCCGCTTATCGATTATCACACGCACACTTTAAGTCTCTAAGTCTCTATAATACATGATCATATAACGTACCACATTAGGTCTTATATAATCAAGTAAGTATATTATTATATCTTACCCTTCATCTCAATCTAAATCCGACTTAGATCTCGTTATTATGGTTTCCGCTTTTCATTACGCTATTCACATTACATTATCACTTCAATTGATTATTAACCTTTAATCATCATACATTAAGTGTCTAACAATGCCTTAACAATGTTATATTAATACCTTAGTTCATTACTAATGAGTTATCTTTCATTCTATACTTGTAAACATTCTTGTCTCTCAAAAACTGGGATCAGCGCCATGCATGCGCCCATACTTAACTTCTCTTATCTCACATCACATGCACGAAGTTAGTAAGATGCCTCTGACATCATTATTTATTATAAGCAAAGCACGCCACCATTTGGCTTCTCATTTGGTCATTCCAACGCAAACTCGCTCGCTCTTTAGAAAAAATTTTGCAGATTTTAATTTTTGTGAACTTCCTGACGATAACTTCTTCAAGTTATAAGTCCAAATTGGCTCGCTCAAAAGCCTACGGTTCACAAATTACATACTCTATGCTGTTCATGCAAGAATTTTATCTATTTGACTTCATTTACTAAAATTTCACCTATTAGTTCATTTTAACGAAAACGATAAACGCTCGTGAACGCTCAACGCTCTTTCTTCTTCGTTCTAAGTCGAATTCGGCCATTTTTGAGTCCGCAACTCTATAATGTCAAATATGATTTGTCTCCATCGAAAACCAACATTTCTGACTTCAAACACAAAATTCGACTTCTATTTCGAGAATTTCACGAATTCGGTGATAATCGTCCAATCGTGTGAATTCTCAAGAAAGCTTCATTACTAATCATTCTAAATGGATTTTAATCAACATATAATCATTTCAAGTTACTTATTACACCAACTTATTGGCAAAGTAGGTTTTGACTTATTCTCATAAGTCAATGACTTAATCAACTTATTAACTACAAATTCTCATGATTATGACTTATTATGAACTTACGTCCTTCAATCAATGTTCTCATACTATATTAAACATACTAACATCATATGACAAACATATGACAAGTTCTTCATAAGTTTATCAACTTATTTAGGTTCAAGTTGCTTATTCAACTTATTCAACTTTTAAGTTCATTCATCAATGACTTATTATATGTTCTTATCAAACAATCCCACTTCTCTATCAATCCTATCATGGTAGAGATAAAGATATATAGATACAAGAGTCTTACCTTTGAAGACTATTACTTCACTTCTTCTTTGGAAAATCTAGCAAAGGTTGAAATTTGACTTATAAGTGCTTATGTGGCTTATTCTCTAACAATTAAGTTACTTATCTTGAGAGGAGTTGAGAGAAATTTTATCAAACAACAAAATGAATTGAGGCTTCTCTATTTATAGGCAATCCAAAGTTAGGGTATTATGAGTCATTTAGGCCATCCCACCTCCTTAATAACCTCCTCAACTTCCACCTCCTTACTTCATTCATTACCAACAACCAAACTTAACTTGCTAGCCACTTTCCTTTCTTGCTCATCACAACACTTGGTCATTACACAAAAAATTTTCGCCCATCAAGTCTACCCATTTCTCACTTGGTTTGCCCCATGGATCATAGTTTATTCATCGGGCTTGCTAATTAATCTAGCTAATTCTTGTTGGGCTTATACTACAATAGATTGAACTTATGATTTATCAAACACTTGGGCTTGAGTATCACATTCTATCGACTTCTATCATTAAGCTAATAATCCTACAAGTCCATTACATTTAATTAAGAATCTTAACATATATACACATACGATAATTCTCGTATGCTAGCTCAGATATTAATTCATAATATACGCTATTTCATTCTCCATACATAATAATATAATAATACGTCAGATTATACTTACGCTTCATTACCTCGCATAATGCATACGCATCATACACGATTACAACTTTCTTTCCTTAACGCTTAATAAACCTAACGCTCCCAAATTAAGTCCGCATGCTAAATATTACGCTTTTTCATACTTAGATTATTATTACATAATCCATCTCACCTCGATATTATAACGTTACGTATTTCTCAAAATCAAAAATAATTCCTGAAAGCGTAAATCGATGAATAGTGTTTTTCGTAAAATTTCTCGAAAAAACTTTTATTTTCGCTCTTAGAAATTCAAACACTTTAATTCTCCCACGAGTTAAAATACTACTACGCTTTTCGGGTTTCTAGGTTATAGAATCCACATTCATCTTATCAACACGTAATAATAATAAATAATATTATTTTATTCATTATTAAAAGTATTTACAAAGGTTCGATTTTCCTGGGCGCTACATTCTCTCCCCTTATAAGGATTCTCGTCCCCTCGAATCTCGCTATAAAAAAAAAAACACAAAATAATTGAGGGTAATTCTTTTCATCATTTCTTCTAACTCCCACGCTGCTTCTTCTCGCATCGTGGTTCTTCCATATCACCTTCACTAAGGTATGACTTTATTCCGCAGAACTTGTTCTTTTCTATCGACAATTTGAATCGGTGTTTCCTCGTACGTTAAGTCCTTCTCGATATGAATAGGTTCATATTCTATCACGTGCTTATAATCCGGCTTATAAGGACGCAATACCGATACGTGAAATACATTATGTATTCGTTCTAGGTCTGGAGGTAATGCTATCATATAAGCTACCTCACCCACCCGTTTTAATACCTCAAAAGGTCCTATAAACCTTAGACTTAACTTTCCAATCTTTCCAAAATGTATCTTTCCATTCCAGGGAGATACTTTTAGAAATACGTACGAACCTACTTCAAATTCTCTATTCTCTCTATGCTAATCAGAAACCCTTCTTCTCGTCTGCCTCGAGTCGCTACCAAACGATTTGTATCATCTTTAACAATGTCCGCTGTTGTCGCACCAATTTCGTCCCAACATTCTGCTGCTTCTCCTACCTCATCCCAATACAAAGGTGTTCGTGATTTCCTCCCATACAAAGCTTCGTAAGGTGGCATACCTATGCTTGCATGATAACTATTGTTATACGCAAACTCCACTAATGGTAGATGATCATCCCAACTACCCTTGAAATCCATGACGCAAGATCTTAACATATCTTCTAACGCCCTAATTGTTCTCTCGCCTCTCCATCATCCGCTTTGGATGATACGCCGTACTCAAATTCAACTCGCTGCTCCTAATCGCTTCTTGTAGACTCCTCCAAAAGTTCGATGTGAATCGTGGGTCACGATCCGACACAATCGATATCGGTACTCCATGTCTAGAAATTATTTCCTTAATATAAAGTCTAGCTAATCGGGTCTAAGTTATACTTTGACCCTAATTGGCAAAAAGTGAGCCGACTTTCACAACCGATCCACTATTACCCAAATCGCATCATACCCTTTCGTCAGTAGTCAAGTCCTACCACAAAATCCATCGTGATATTCTCCCATTTCCACTCCTAATTTCCAACGATCGTAGTGTTGCCACTTGGTCGTTGATGTTCTACTTTAACTCTTTCTTCGACAAGTCAAGCACCTACCACATACTCTCTATCTCTCTCTTCATGTTCGGCCACCACCGTAAACTCTCATCAAGATCTTGATACATCTTAGTGCTACCAGATGAATCGAAAACCTCAACTATGAGCCTCTTGTAACTCCTCTTCCTTTAATTCCATCTCATTCGAAACCCAAATTCTTCCTTCAAATCTTAATAATCCTCATTATCAAGACTGCATTTAATATCTTTTTCATCGGTTAACCGCCTTCCTTCATCCAACCACACTCATCGCTTTTGAGTCAGACCTCCTTAATTCTCTCTACGATGGTAGATCGCATCTTCGTCAGAAAAAACATTTTGTCCTACTTCACTTGGCAGCTTCACTTCCAACTCCATCCTAGCCATCTCTCGTTATTAACTCATTTTGCCGCTAACAAAGACAACTTTTCCCAACCCTTCCTACTTAAGGCGCCGCAAATTACATCGCTTTTTCCAGGTGATACAGATTTCACAAATGTAATCCTTTATCAACTCCAACCATCTCCTCCGCCTCATATTCAACTCCTTCTATGTGAAGATATATTTTAGACTCTTGTGGTCCGTATATATCTCACATTTTTCTCCATAAAGATAATGTCTCCATATCTTTAGAGCAAAAACTATCATGGCCAGCCCGCATCATGAGTAGGATAAACTTTCTCATAATCCTTCAACTGCCTAGATGCATACGCAATGACCTTGCCATGCTGCATGAGCACGCAACCAAGTCCTCTATGCGAAGCATCGCTATAAACTACAAAATTTCCGTGTCATCATCCATGCAACGCAATGACAAAAAGCGCGCTTCACTCAACCTCTTCTTCGCTTCTTGAAAACTCGTCCTCACACTTGTCACCCCCAAGCGATTTCACCATCTTTCCTCGCAAGTTAGTCAACGAGTAGCTATCTTCAAAAATCTTGGATGAATCTCCGATAGTAACTCGCTAACCCTAGAAAACTCCGCACCTCAATTGGCTTTTTTTGTTGTTCCCAATTCATCACGGCCCACCTTCACCGGATCTACCGAAATCCCCTCACGGTCAATGACACGACCTAAAAATTGTACTTTCTCCAACCAAAAAATTCACACTTATTGAATTTCGCATACAACTTCTCCTTCCTCAAAGGTCTCCAACACTAATCTTAGGTGTTCAAAGATGATCTTCCGCATCCTTAGAATAGACTAGAATATCATCTATAAACACCACGACAAACTTGTCCAAATATTGTTTGAACACTGCTCATCATATCCATAAATGCAAATGGTGCATTTGTCAACCCAAATGACATCACCGTAAACTCGTAATGACCATAACGAGTCCTCGAATGCTCGCTTTTGTACATCCCTCCTTCCTAACCTTCAACCGATGATACCCCGCTTTTAAATCTATTTTTGAAAAATACTTAGCCCTTTCAATCGATCAAAGAGATCATCGATCCCGGCAATGGGTATTTATTCTTTATCGTTAACTTGTTCAACTCTCTATAGTCGATACAAAGTCTTAACGATCCGCCCTTCTTCTTCGACAAATAAGACTTGCAAGGTTCTCCTACTGCGAAACACTCTGGCTGAATGTACTTCCTTCCAATGCTTCTTGCAATCGCACCATCAACTCCTTCATTTCCACTCGGCGCCATACGATACGGTGCCTCGAAACCGGTGCCGCCCCCGCACAATGTCTATTACAAACTCGCTCCCTATCCGGCTGAAGACCCGACAATTCACTCGAAATACATCGCAATTCTCTCACTATAGTATTTGTTCCATGGTTGCTACCACTCTCTGGGTATCAACAACACGGCACGTAAACCTACACATCCCTTCCTCAGTAATTTCCTAGTTTGTGTCATGGTTAGACAACACGAACGTCCCGACGATCTATTCCCGTAAAATACTACCTGAGGTTGTTTTAACGATTTAATGTTCACACATTTCTTTTGACAATCTATAATTTCCCCATGGTTTACTAACCAATCCATTCCGAGAATTACGTCAAATTCTCCTAACTTTATTTCCAGATCAAATCTACCGATAATTTACAACCCCATATATCTACGCAACAACTCCTATGAACATCTTCAACAAGAATTATTTCTTCGTTTGCTACCTTAATATTTAAAGGTATAGGCAACTTTTCGGGAAGTAATCCTAATCGTCTAGCAAAATCGCATGCTATAAATCGAACAAGTAGCACCCAAATCAAACAAAGACGTAAGCATTTATGTCGCTGATCGAATAATACTCACGACGACGCCCCCCGATGCAACCGCATCTTCGATCATCATATTAAAGGTATGACCCATCGGCCACTACCCGACCACTACCGGACCACTAATAGCTAACTTACCGCTATTAGTGCCCCTGCCCCATCCGTCCGCCTTCTTTCTTCAAGCTTTTTTGCCATGTGGTCACTTGACCCACACACAAAGCATCCATGATTCTTCTTCTGACTTGGACAGCTAGGGCGCAATGTGCCCTCTTGTCCATTAATTGTAACAGACGGCCTTCCCCTTGAGATGACTCTCCTAAGTGAGTCTTCCCACAGTCTCTGCAGCCTCCATTCTCCTCTTCTTTCGTCTCTCTTGCTTCACTCCCAGATTCCCAGAGCTAAATACCTTCCTCTTCCGACCCTCGCCACTACCACCGCTCCTTCAATCTTTACTCCCCATCTACTTTCCCTTATTTTTCTTCTCTTTCAGGTATCGACTCAAGCCTCACTACCACCCCTCTACGATTATCGCTTTCTCTCTAAAATGGTTCCAAAAGAAGTACTTTGAAACACCGAAATACGGTTATATAGAGCTGTGGTTTCAAGCCCCGCTCGAACCATCGCGCTTTCCTAACCTCAAGATCCACTGGGTGTGGAGCTTACCTCGCCAGCCATTAAACTTGGCACAGATTGGGAACCGACATGTCCCCTTGCTTCAACTCGAGAAACCGTGATTCCATCCTCCTCAGATGCTCGTGGGAAAGTAGTTCTCAAGAATATCTCCTCAACCTCTCCCACGCCGATTCGCTTATCCCAACCCTAGCCTCGATTGGCTTCCCACCAAAAGTTGGCCTCTCCTTCATCATATAGGTTGCAAAGGCAACCTTTTGGGCCTCATCGACATTTGCTATCACAAATGCCTTCTCTATTTCCTTAACCCACGTTTGGGCTTCAATAGGTCCGTAGTTCCTTTGAACTCCTAATGACCCACGCTTTTGAAATCCTTAAAGGTAGTAGCTCATACTACTCCCGATTTACTGGATATTAGCCCCTCGCTCTATTAAAGGCAACATTGTTAATAAATTAACAAACTCCTCATCGGATTAACCGACCTCCTCCTATTTGATTCACGCATTAGCACCTTTCGATTACGCTTGTACTTTTCTCTATGGCATTTTACCGATACAATAAACACATTTCGTTATTATTCCTTTCTTTATTAGTTATTATTTAATATTAAACAATAACTTCAACATCCATTACTCATTGCTTTCCATAAAAGGACTTATATTCATTCTTCATAGTATAATACTACATCGACATATACACAAATTAAGTCGATTACATTACTTTCCCGCTATCGCTTTCCAAAAATTGGGATTTACAAAAGACTACCCTTTACTATACAAAGAGGGCTTTACGTCACTACTAATTACAAAATATTTACATATTAAACTACTCTAGCTATTACTAGTCTACATCCGCCTCAAGGCATTATTGAAATCTTTTTGGCAAGACCGGCAGAATAATATCACTACCGATAAGATGTCATGGCCCCGCCCCCACCTCTCAGAGATAACCAACCACCACTGTCATTGAAATCATGTGAGAGAACTCCTATGGATATAGGACATTCTCCCTATCTTCTCGCAGCTTGGTCTTTAGCTCCTCCTCGAGCTCAAAGACCTCATGTTTTTAACTCGTGGACTTTGTCCTTAGCCAAAATCCTCTCATCATGTTCCTCGCTTCCCACATGGACTCAACATCGCCTTGTCCTCTATAACAGCTTTGAGCTCGCTTTCAACTCCTCGACCTCCGACAAAGAATGAATATTTCTATCCAATACCGATATGAATAAAGACATCATCGACCCCCCAGAGCTATCTCTCGCCGCTATAGCTACCGGATTAAAGGACACCGCCTCCACTTCCTCCTCTATCATCCCATCGAATACCGACATGTAGTCAAGATCATCCGAGTCTCCGCACTCAATAACTACCACCTCCGGATCTCATTGCTATGGGGTTCAAGATAACCTCTATTTGGTTCACCGATTCTTCACTAATGGCTTGACCATCTACATACATTCCATTTACTCCCGACATCTACACAAAACAATTAAGTTGATTAGACATCGCCAAGAGAATAATAAAAAAACATAAACATAATCATAATGCATTTTTATAAGGTTATTTTCTTCTTTACTTTTTCGACTTCTTCTTAAGGTTATGACTTTAAGGTTTTTAATCCCCTTAAGTTTTATAACCTAATGCTTTGATACCAACCTGTGACGCCCCCCAATCCGGGTCTCTTCCAACCCGATGATGGTGCTACACTAATACTACCATTCATTCATTCATTCAATCAATAGTCTCAAAAGGACTAATATAACTTCTATATATTCAAAATAATATTACATTTCCTGTGTTCTTTATAACCCATTCATTCGTTCTTGTCATAATATTCAATATATTACAAACATTCATCCTATACTATTACATAAGTAATCTAAGGGTTCGCTCTTCGCTTTGCTTTTCTCCTCGCTCTTCGCTGAGCCTTCTTCTGCTCGATCTTAGTCAGGTTCATATGGTTCAAGCAAGAGTGAGTATGACTAGCTCAAAGAAGTACTACAATTCTAATAAACAACATGCTTGAAACATAGAACTCATATATCTTCAATAATCGAATAATAGTTACGAAGTACTATCGATAATTCAAAATAGCACTTTTTTCATTCAAAACGCTTTTACAACAACAATATTCAAGAAAACATCAATTCCGGCCCAAGACCTCGAGCATTTCATATAAGTTTTTGAAAAGGACATCCCGACACTAAGTCCGTAAGTCCGACATTACTTACGAAGCACTTCGGGTGATCACCCCATAGTACTCTATGTCGATCAACACTACATTCATTAAACGTATATACGCTTAAGTTGTGGCAACCTCACGCGCTCGCCGTTAAACGACAAAAACATTTTAGCATACTCACTTTCTTCGATTGAAAACTATACCAATATAACTTGGTAAACATTAAACATGCTTGATAGAAACATAATATAAGTCTAGCCGAAAGAATCGGCTTTGACTTCCTCATACAAAACTTCATGCGAAGGATACATGAATTATAAAGCTTGTCCAGCATCGAATCGAACAAGGGTTAGAATACTTGCCTTTCAACGCTTTGCTTATCGATTATCACACGCATACTTTTTAAGTCTCTAAGTCTCTACAATACATGATCATATAACATACCACATTAGGTCTTATATAATCAAGTAAGTATATTATTATATCTTACCCTTCATCTCAATCTAAATTCGACTTAGATCTCGTTATTATGGTTTCGCTTTTCATTACGCTATTCACATTACGCTCATATTCAATTGATTATTAACCTTTAATCATCATACATTAAGTGTCTAACAATGCCTTAACAATGTTATATTAACACCTTAGTTCATTACTAATGAGTTATCTTTCATTCTATACTTGTAAACATTCTTGTCTCATTAAAACTTCTAGATCAAGCCACACCCACACTTACTTTTAATTTTCATCACGCACCATGCAGCATGCAGTTAGCAAGATGCCTCGACACATTACACTAAGGCAGCAAGCACCACCATTTTTGCCTTGGTCAATAGCCACAACCAACTCTCGCCTTTAGAAAAATTTTTGCAGATTTTTAATTTTGTGAACTTCCCGACGCATAACTTCTTCAATATAAGTCCGAATTGGCTCGCTCAAAAGCCTACGGTTCACAAATTACATACTCTATGCGCTCATGCAAGAATTTTATCTATTTGACTTCGCTTTTAAAAATTTCACCTATTAGTTCATTTTAACGAAAACGATAAACGCTCATGAACGCTCAACGCTCGCTTTCTTCGCTCTAAGTCGAATCCATTCATTTTTTTGAGTCCGCAACTCTATAATGCCAAATATGACTTGTCTCCATCGAAAACCAACGCTTCGACTTCAAACACAAAATACGACTTCCATTCCGAGAATTTCACTTAATTCGACGATAATCGTCCAATCGTAGGAATTCTTAAGAAAGATTCATTACTAATCGCTCTAAATGGATTTTAATCAACACATGAACATTTCAAGTTACTTATTACACCAACTTATCGACAAAGTAGGTTTTGACTTATTCTCATAAGTCAATGACTTATTTAACTTATTAACTACAAATTCTCATGCTTATGACTTACTATGAACTTAAGTCCATCAATCAATGTTCTCATACTATATTGAATATACTAACATCATATGACAAACATATGACAAGTTCTTCACAAGTTTATCAACTTATTTAGGTTCAAGTTGCTTATTCAACTTATTCTACTTTAAGTTCATTCATCAATGACTTATTATATGTTATTATCATACAATCCCACTTCTCTATCAATCCTATCATAGTAAGAGATAAAGATATATAGATAAGAGTCTTACCTTGAAAGACTATTACTTCACTTCACTTCTTTGAAAAATCTAGCAAAGGTCAAAATGACTTATAAGTGCTTATGTGGCTTATTCTCTCTAACAATTAAGTTGCTTATCTTGAGAGGAGTGAGAGAGAAATTTTATCAAACAACAAATGAAAAATCGAGCTTTCTATTTATAGGCAACTCCAAAGTGAGGGTACATTATGGTCATTTAGGCCATCCCACCTCCTTAGTTAACCTCCTCAACTTCCACCTCCTTACTATTCATTACTTAACAACCAAGTAAACTTGCTAGCCACTTTCACTTCTTTCTTGCTCATCACAACACTTGGGCACCACAAAAAATGTTTGCCCATCAAGTCTACCCATTTCACACTTGGTTTTCCCCACGGATCATAGTTTATCATTACATCGGGCTTGCTAATTAATCTAGCTAATTTCTTGTTGGGCTTATACTACAATAGATTGGACTTATGATTTATCAAACACTTGGGCTTGAGTATCACATTCTATCGACTTCTATCATTAAGCTAATAATCCTACAAGTCCATTACATTTAATTAAGAATCTTAACATATATACATCACGATAATTCTCAGATGCTAGCTCATATATTAATTCATAATATACGCTATTTCGTTCTTCTCCATTCTATAATACAATGTCAGATATACTTACGCTTCATTACCTCACGCATAATATACACATACTCTTTTCAACTTTCTTTCCTTAACGCTTTCTAATAAAAACTAACGCTCCCAAATTAAGTCCGCATGTTAAATATTACGCTTCCATACTTAGATTATTATTACATAATCCATCTCATAATAAATCGATATTATAACGTTATTTTATATTTCTCTAGTTCAAAAAAAGTAATTCTTGAACTGTAAATCGATGAATAATATTTTTCAAAAAAATTTTTAAAAAGCTTTTTTATTTTCGCTTTTTAGAAATTCAAACACTTTAATTCTCCCACGAAGTTAAAATACTATAATACGCTCTCTAGGTTTATAAAAATCTATATAAACTACATTCATCTTATCAACACGCAATAATAATAAATAATATTATTTTATTCATTATTAAAAGTATTTACAAAGGTTCATTTTTTATCAAGAATGCTCAGAATAATATTTTCATAAAAAGATACTGGATGAAGTACAAATATCAAGGATATTCTACTAATTTCATGTTGTATAGAAGCCAAAACTTAACAAAATGAATGTAGAATTCGAAATCTGAAACGAAATAATATTACTTACATACTACAAAGTATGGAAAAGAATATTATTTCTTACGAATATTGAACAAAAATAATATCCCTTACAACTGTTGAACAAAAATAATATTCCTTACGAATATTGAACGAAATAAAATTTCTTACGAATACGAAAAATAATATCATAAGAGAATATGAAATAAATAATACCCCTTACCTCAAAAGAAGTGTATTTCTGACTGGTATAGCAGATATATTCTTGAAGAAAACTTTCACTATTTTCTTAAACTCTAAAGAAATACGCTCAGTATTATAGAAGAAGAATTCTCTGATTCTGGTGTGATTTTCTTTTCTAAACTGAACATCCTATTTATAGGAGAAGGGAAAGATACAATTTGAATTAGAAAATCACTTGATTTTGCATAAAGAAAACCATCACGGGTTGCAATCCCATTTTAAAATTTTTAATTTACTATTCATTATCGTGCAATAAAATATTCTAATAAAATGAAAACTTTTAAATAAAATATAGTATATTCTATTTATAATCTAATAAAACAAAACTTATAATATATATATATATATATATATATATATATATATATATATATATCTTATAAACCTTTATATATACTCCACAAACCCATTCTTACAAACCTTTCCTAATTCACTAACCCACTAGCACGTTACACAACATCCATCCATATCACACACCCCCCCCACACACACACATATATATATATATATATATATATATATATATCACACACCCACACCCACACCCACACCCACACCCACACACACACACACACACATATATATATATATATATATATATATATAAAATAACTTTCTACCGATTATTTTGAAAAATGGGTAAGTGGGGGTCCATATAATAAGCAAAATTTACAACAAATACTTCATAAAAATCCCCTCAATATTTTTAACAACATTTATTCATCATTATTATAACTCGCAATATTAATAACCAGATCCTTCCCAGGAAAGAGGGGGCTTTCCAATAAGGATTTCTCCCTATTGATGCACAATTAGGTGACCAAACCCCTTTCCTCGACAAAACTTTCTAAACATTGTTAATTATGCAAATAACAATATGAATAACTTTGTCATCTTTATTATTGAAATAATAATATAAAATATTGTGACAATAAATGAATCAATAACGTGAGATACTATGCAGAAATTACTGTGGTAATAATTGAATAAAATTGAGTGACTTCTCACGTAAGCATCAATAATCAATATCGTGTGCTACTATGCAACCACGCGTATTACTGTACTTTTACCATCGCGTATTTCAATAGTTAATGGTAAAACTTTTGTCGTTATTTTCATAAAAAGATATTTGTGTCGTTTTCTAACTCTGACAGTAATTCTGTTGTGGGGTCCACCGATGATTGCGCCGTCGTACGAATATTCTCTGACCAATCGAATATTTTATAACCACTTTCTTAATTTACAAAATTAATAAATATTACCCACAACTATAACATTATATAAAATCCACACCATAATATTCAAAAAAAATCTTTTGAGAAAATTAATCTGAAAGGTTTTGTGAAAAACAAAGTAGCAATCAAATTGCAAAAAATAGCGGAAGCAAAATAAAATCAGATTTTACAATTTTTCACAAACCAATTACCTGGATCATCCTTTATGCATATTATTAATTAAACAAAGAATAAGAAGTTATGAAATCATACCCTTGTAGAAACGAGCTTTCTTAGGTATGAGTTCACCTCCTACTTCTCCGCGATCTCCTTGAATCTTCGGGTAGATTCCTTGCTTTGATCAATGTAAGCCACCTAAGTGTATGGCCTCTAGAGGTTATCCACCAAGGAAGAAGAATTTTCAAGAAGAAGGGTGTATTGGCTCAAACCTTAGTTTTTCCTATCTCTATAGAAAAAGAGGCGTACTCTCCAACTCTTTGGAATTACGTATATCTTGATATCTGATATAAGACTCCTCTTATAAAGATACCAAGTAACCCTATTTAATTAAAATAAGGTATTATATATTTAATTAAACTCTTTTAATTAAATGGGCTCCCTAATCTTATTAGGAATAATTAATTAAACTCCTTTAACTAATTTTACCTCCTAATCCTATTAGGAAAAATGAGAGTACTTATATTAAATTAATTCCTAAACCCTTTTAGAAATTAAAATAATAATAATTATAATAATATTAATAAGACTCCTCTTATCAATTTATATTTAATATTTCTAAAATATTAAATAATAAATATTAAGCTATTTAATTTATCTTATCACCATAGATTAAATTAAATGTACATAACAAATTATTACGATTATGCCATTAACATCTTAAATAATTATTCTTCCTTTTATGGTGTGACCCTTTAGGTTCTCCATATTAAACCGGTTGTAAATAAATCAATTAGAACAATTTTAATCCTATTTAAATAAATAAATTAAATGATTAATTTATTTAAATAAATAATATTTATTCTACAAAAGGGATAAGCCTCCCTAGCGATCAACGACTTTCCAGATAATATAGATTTCAACTTTAATCATAAAAGAACCTTTGAGTTAATAGTTACTGTACAATTCAATCATTCCACCATACAATGTCCCAATTAAATATAAGACATGGAATTACTGTCAAGTCTTATTTTATTTAATTATATGTATTTCAATTTCTAAATGCACAACTCCTAATGAATGCAAATTAGAAACTACTTTCTAATTTCATTCCACCTTGGCCAAGGATTCCTGGGTTGTCATTTATCGAATCACATAGGACATTTCTCTTCTTTTACTAGAAGTGGTAGATTCTTTATTGATCATTCATTATCTTCATATATAACTTATTACACCCAAGCATACTCTTTGATATACTCTAAGAGTCTTAAGGAATAAGTCAAAGTGTAATTCATTATATATAAGATACTATGATGATCTCAAGTCTAAGGATCATTTGTACTACTATCACTACAGGAATTCCTATTAACAGACAAGTAAAACTCTATTAGGTATTCCTTAGCGAGTCACGTTCAGTGAACTTATTCTTTAATAAGCACCTACATACTTTCTTTAGTGTCTCCACACAAATGATCATGAGATCAATCATCCTCATCCAATGAGCAAGCAACGTATGTACCAATCTATCCGGATTCACTAATCCCTTTTTTAGTAATCCATTGATTGGGAACATTTTAGTTTTAAGCTATCTAAGAATTTAGATCTCATTAACATTATCTCATCATGATTCTAAAAGCATTGCTTAAAACTTTGGGTTTATCACATATTATTACAACAGCACCATGTAGATAATAAATGCCTTTAATAAATAATTCTTTTATTAATAAATAAATAAGATTGATTAAAAAGTATATGCTTTATCATCATATATGATTGGCTTGTATGCATACTACTTTCAATCTCCCACTTGCACTAAAGCCAATCGTCGTGGTATCTCATACCCATCTTCTCTAAGTGACAATCAAACTATTGCAGGTTAACGCTTTAGTAAATGGATCTGCAGTATTGTCTTGAGAGTCCACATGCTCCAGGGTGACGTCTCCTCTTTCAATGATCTCTCTGATCAAATGAAATCACCGCAACACGTGTTTGGATTTCTGATGAAACCTGGGTTTCTTAGCCTGTGCAACAGCTCCAGTGTTCTTACATAATAAAGGCATTGGTCCTGTAATACTAGGAACCACACCAAGTTTGGTAATGAACTTCTTCATCCAAACAACTTCCTTTGTAGCTTCACTTGCAGATATGTACTCTGCCTCTATCACTGAATCAACAACTGTTTGCTATTTGGAACTCTTCAAACTCACTGTGCCACCGTTTAAGGTAAACACTTACCCCAAAACGGATTTAATGTCATCTTGGTCCATTTGAAAACTTGAGTCTGTGAAGCCCTCTAGTTTCAATTTAGACCCACCGTAGACAAGAAATACATCCTTAGTTCTTCTTAAGTACTTTAGGATATTTTTCACTACCTTCTAATGTTCTTCTCCAGGATTCGACTGATATTTGCTTGTTACACAAAGTGTATGAGCGACATCTGGTCTAGTACATATCATATCGTACATGATAGATCCTATTTTTGAAGCATAAGGAATCTTACTCATATGGTCTCTCTCCTCAGGTGTGTCTTTGGGGCCTATTTCTTGGAGAGATGTATTCCATGGCTCATCGGCATAAGACCTCTTTTGGAATCTTCAATGCTAAAAATATTTAGCATAGAGTCAATGTACATTCCTTGGGACAAGCCAATCATCCTTTTAGATCTATCTCTATAGATCTTTATCCCCAAAATATAGGATGCTTCTCCCAAGTCCTTCATGGAGAAGTGTTTAGATAACCAGATTTTAATTGATTGCAACATAGTAATATCATTCCCTATCAGTAATATATCATCAACATATAATATGAGGAATGAAAAAATATTCCCACTAACCTTCTTGTACACACATGGTTCATCCTCATTTTGATAAAATCAAACTCTTTGATTGTCTTTATCAAAACGAATGTTCCACCTACGAAGCTTACTTGAATCCATAAATAGATCATTGAAGTTTATCGACTTGATTTGTTCCAACCTTTGAAACAAATCCTCTCGGGTCACATGTCATATACACATCCTCCTCAAGTTTCCCATTGAGGAAGGTCGTTTTCACGTCCATCTGCCAGATTTCGTAGTCATGGTAAGTTGCAATCACAAGCAAAATCCGAATGGACTTAAGCATTGCTACTGGTGAGAAGGTTTCGTCATAGTCAACTCCTTGTCTTTGTTTGAAACCTTTTGCGACCAGTCGAGCCTTATAGGTCTCTACCTTGCCGTCTGCTCCAGTCTTTCTTTTTAAAGACCCATTTACACCCAATACGCTTAATGCCTTCAGGTGGTGAAACCAAAGTCCATACTTGGTTCTCATACATGGAATCCATCTCGGATTTCATGGCTTCTTGCCACTTCTCTGAGTCTTTACTACTCATAACATGTTCGTAATTCAATGGATCATCATCATCTATGATGCGTACCTCATTGTCATCTTCTATGACAAGTCCATACCTATCAAGTATCTTTGGTACTCTTTCAGATTTACGAATAGGGTGTGGTACAGAAGGAATCTCTACTTGGACAGGATCATCCATTTGATCTGTAGTGGTTTGTGGTTCTTGAATTTCTTCAAGATCTATTTTCCTTCCACTGACCCCTTCAAGGATAAACTCCTTTTCCAAGAAGGCAACATGTTTGGCAACAAACACCTTTTGTTCAGTAGGATTGTAGAAATAATATCCTAAACTTTCTTTAGGATATCCCACAAAAGTACACTTATCAGTTCTTGTCCCAAGCTTATCATTCTGAAACCTTTTCACATAAGCTGGACATCCCCAAATCTTAACATGATTAAGACTAGGCTTCCTCCCTGTCCACATCTCATATGGAGTCTTAGGGACGAATTTTGAGCGAACCTTATTTAGTAGATATGTAGCCGCTTCTAGGGCATATCCCCAGAATGATACCGGAAGATCGGTAAAACTCATCATGGATCTAACCATGTCCAACAGTGTTCGATTTCTCCTTTCAGACACACCATTCAGCTGTGGTGTCCCTGGTGAAGTCCAGTGTGAGATTATACCATTTTCTTTGAGACAATCGAGAAACTCACTGCTTAAGTATTCACCACCTCGATCTGATCAAAGAATCTTAATACTTTTGCCCGTTTGTTTCTCTACTTCACTTTTGAACTCTTTGAACTTTTCAAATGATTCAGATTTGTATTTCATTAAATACACATATCCAAATCTTGAGTGATCAACAGTGAATGTAATAAAATAAGAATACCCTCCTCGTGCATTCGTTGACATAGGTCCGCATACATCTATCTGTACCAACGCTAACTGTGACACCCCTAAAATAGGTATACATCACCTATCTTGAGTCGCCAAATACATGGTATAAAATTCAAATAAAACTTAATTATACAACAGTCGTGTAAAATATGACAAAACATATGCTGTGAGTTTTAATACAAATATTGTAATCTAGATAATAACCACACTCAATTGAGTACTCATTACATTTATTATCACAATATTTAATAGAATAGTGAGGACTACTAATGCTATTATCTGGACCGTCACTCCGTTCCCCGACTAGTCCCTGCTACGTTCTCATTTCCTGAAGAGAACAATGAAAGTAAAAGGGTGAGCTCAACTAGCCCAGTAAGAAATATTATGACTAAGATAATACAGAATAAATTATCGTTAGCCTTCAATAGTGTTAAACTGATACAATATAACAAACATCAAGTTTAACTGCAGTGGAATAAGCAATCCATTAAAAGAGTTAAGTAGAGAATACAATCTACTATCTTTTATGATTTAAAAGGTTTTTCATCACTTTTATTGCTGGGACTCAGCTTAATAATCCACATCATCCCTGCACTACGACCAAGGATATTCATTGGTATCACAACCACAAATTATCCATGCACTACGGGCCAAGGATATTCGTGTATTCATCAATGGTCATGATCATGCCAACAACTATTCATCAATGCACTTCGGGCCAATGGGGACTTTTACCACATCATTTGTAACATTACGGTCATGATTATACCGATTAATCCCTGGTCATAATCATACCAAGTCCATCTATGCACTACAGGCCACAGATGACTTTCAACATAATATAAACATAAGGATGATGACAATGATATAAGAATTCAATAAAACAAGTTCAAGAATTAATTTATCCAGGAACTAATAACATCCAAATTGTCAACATGATACTTCTTTGTAGAGTAAAATTCAAGAATACTCAGAAGAATATTTCCATGAAAAGATACTAGATGAAGCGCAAATATCAAGGATATTCCACTAATTTCATGGAGTATAGAAGTCAAAACTTTAACCAACTGAGTATAATAAAGAATGGAATAACAAAAGAAATCACCAGGCATGCGATAGACCGCACAAACAGGTTATTCTAATATAATAATAAATAACGGAACCAAGTCATGCGTAAACACACAGACAAGATATTCCAACAGAATAATAAATAATGTAACCGAATTCGAATTTAAATTACTTGCCGACAGGATGTTCCAACAGAATAATAAATAACGAAACCAGGTCATGCATAAACGCACAGACATGATGTTCTAACAGAATAATAAAGAATGGAATAACAGAAGAATTTCACAATGTATGTGGTACTTCGCATAAACAGGTTATTCCAACATAATGATAAAGAATGGAATAACAGAAGAATTTTACCATGTATGCGGTACTTCGCATAGACGGGTTATTCCAACATAATGATAAAGAATGGAATAACAGAAGAATTTCACCATGTATGCGGTACTTCGCATAGACATGTTATTCCAATATAATGATAAAGAATGGAATAACAGAAGAATTTCACCAAGTATAGGGTAGACCGCGTATACAGGTTATTCTAATAGAATAAAAAAAATGGAATAACAGAAGTTCTCTTCATGAATACGAAAAAAATAATACTCCTTACGAGTACAACAAATAATATCCCTTACCTTAGAAGAAACTGGATAAAGAAGTAGTGAAGTAGTAGAATACTTTTCTTCTTTCTCTCTATAGTTTCTCTCTCTAAAGTTTCAGTGAATTCGTAAGAAATAATAAAATAATGAGCTTCTATTTATAGAAGAATGGACTGAATAGTAACTAAATCCTGAACGGTCCAGATTGATTTACTTTTAAACAGACGGTCCAGATTGGTTTACTATAAAATATTCTAATAAAATAAAATCTTTTAAATAAAATATAATATATTCTATCTATGATCTAATAAAACGAATAACTTAATAAAAGTATTCTGCTTTTATATAAAAAGATTTTACTATGCAAACACTATGCAGCACTTATGCAAATACTATGCCTAATAAAATATAATATATTCTAATTATTGTCTAATAAAATAAATAACTTTATAAAAGTATTATGTTTTATATAAAAGGATTTTACTATGCAAAATACTATGCATAATAGAATATAATATATTCTATTTATAGTCTAATAAAATGAATAACTTTATAAAAGTATTCTGTTTTATATAAAAAACTTTTCTATTTTATTACATTAATAATACTAATAAAACAAAACTTCATCATCATTATTATAATTCACACTATTAATCGACCAGGTCGTTCCCAAGAAAGAGGGGGCTTTTCAATAAGGATTTCTCCCCATTGGCGCGCAATTAGGTGACCAAACCTCTCCTTGGCAGAACTTCTAGACATCGTTAATATTGCAAATAATAATACTAATAACTTTGTCGTCTCAATTATTGATTTAATAAAATATCGACAATAATTGAATCAATTAACATGAGATACTATGCAACAATTACTAAAGCAATAATTGAACAAAACTGAGTGACTTCTCACGTAAGCATCAATAATCAATATGTGTGCTACTATGCAACCACGTGTATTTTTGTACTTTTAACACTGGGTGTTTCAAAAGTTAACAATAAAACTTCCGCCGTTATATTCATAAAATATTTTTGTCATTTTCTCAATCCAACAATAATTCCGTTGTGGGGTCCACCAATGATTGTGCCGTCGTACGAATATTCCATGTAAAAACGAATATTCCCCGACCAATCGAACAACTTGCGTACTTTGAAAAATTTATAAATATTACCCATAACTATAACATTATATCAAATATACACCATAAAATTAAAAAAAATATTTCGAGAAATTTAAATCTTTATTCATAAACTTTGGGGTCTCACAATCTCCCCTCCTTATGAAATTTTGCCCTCAAAATTTACGTACGTACCTGGTATGCCAAAGAGGTTAGGATACCTTGACTTCATTTCATATTCCAACTCTTGAGGTATAACCTTGAATACCTTTATCGTCAAAAACATTACACGTTGCATACGTGCATGCCCGATGTCCTCCGATTGCCTCTGAATACACATCAATCCCTAAAATAGTCATTTTAGGCCCTGATACTGACCTCAAATCTTCAATTATAAAGAATAAAAGTTATAGGTCTACTCGTTATCTTTCCAAATCATCCTGAATCACCTCAATCGGAGTTCTTATGAAAAAGTTATGCCCAATTTACTAAAGGACGTTCGGACAGATTTTGGCTTAACACTTGACCAGCGCCTAGGCACCCAGATTTGGCCTTGGGCAAGCGCCTAGGCGCCCAAGAGCAGATTCTAAGCGCCGAGCCTAGCACCTAGGCGCTCAACCCTTGACACTTAGCTCCAATTTTCTAGATTTTGCAACTTTTGACGCACATACTTCAAATCTTCATAACTTCTTTGTCCGTTATCGGAATTAGTCCGTTTTCGAGGCTATGGAAAGCTTGTAACATGATTTATAAAACCCCCATGATTTCATAATTTTTTAGATTCATTAATTATTCCAAAATTTGGCTCCAAAGTCCCCCAAGACTAAGTTTTTACTAACAACGATACATGAAAAACGTTATGAACGCGCGACATACTTGGCGGTAAAATGAGTCTATAGGCCATAGTTCCTACTCGATCGAGGATTTCAAATGGGCCAATTAAATCGAGGGTTGAGATAATGCCTTCTTGAACCTTCTTCTTCACATTCATCAGATTCGGGTGTGTAGCTTGAGCGGCTTTAACTTTATCGATTAAAGTCGATTCTACTCGTATATTTGTTATCTTCACGTGGGTCCCTAGAGTCTTTAACTCTATCTTCATCATTTGTAAGTTATACGAAATTGGTTTTTGTGTTAACAACATCGCACTCGTAAACACATACAATCTTCTACTCAACGTCACTTTACCACGCCTTCTCTCTCCACAATGATATTGAATGGTATGATCGTAATCTTCAACAGCTCGAGCCAACGTCTTTGGCGCATTATACGTTTGTTTTGGTTGAAAAAATATTTAAGGGTTGAAGAAATAGGTTTTGTACTGGGGTCAATACAAAATTCGATTTCACGCTCTGGGGTAGGCCAAGAAGTCTTCAAGAATACGCCAAGAAATTTATTAACGATAGAGATATCATTCAAAACTGTGACCCTCATCCAAGACTTGGATAACACGTCACATTGATACTTATCAATTTGCTACTGTTATTCACGACGTCCCCTACGGAAAGTCTGGCTTAGGTGCATTCCACACCAACGAAAGGTTCGTGGCTCTTTACTTATGGCTTGATATGACTATGATTGACTTTAGTGGTTTGGTTGCTTGAATTCGCATAACAGGTTGGTTAGGAATATAAAAACTAACAACCTTACGAAAAGCACAATGAAAAGTTAACCAATTGATTTCTAAAATCACATCAAAGGCAAGTATTTTTAAAGAGATAAGATCGACAGGTAACGTGAAAGTGTCGATTTGAATCAACAAGATTTATAAACAATCCATTAAAAGAGTCAAGTAGAGAATAAAATCTACTATCTTTTATGATTTAAAAGGTTTTTCATCACTTTTATCGCTGGGACTCATCTTAAAAATCCACATCATCCCTGCACTACGGCCAAGGATATTCATTAGTATCACAACCACAAATTATCCATGCACTACGGGCCAAGGATATTCGTGTATTCATCAATGGTCATGATCATGCCAACAACTATTCATCAATGAACTACGGGCCAATAAGGACTTGTACCACATCATTTGTAACATTATGGTCATGATTATATCGATTAATCCCTGGTCATAATCATACCAAGTCCATCTATGCACTACAGGCCACAGATGACTTTCAACATAATATAAACATGAGGATGATGACAATGATATAAGAATTCAATATAACAAGTTCAAGAATTAATTTATCTAGGAACTAATAACGTGCAAATTGTCAACATGATACCTCTTTGTAGAGTAAAATTCAAGAATGCTCAGACGAATATTTCCATGAAAAGATACTGGATGAAGCGCAAATATCAAGGATATTACACTAATTTCATGGAGTATAGAAGTCAAAATTTTAACCAACTGAGTATAATAAAGAAGGGAATAACAAAAGAAATCACCAGGCATGCGATAGACCGCACAGACAGGTTATTCCAATAGAATAATAAATAATGGAACCAGGTCATGCATAAACGCACAGACAGGATATTCTTACAGAATAATAAATAATGGAACCGGGTCAGGCGAAATTCGCACCGACATGATGTTCTAACAGAATAATAAATAACGAAACCAGGTCATGCATAAACACACAGACAGGATGTTCTAATAGAATAATAAAGAATGGAATAACAGAAGAATTTCACCATGTATGCGGTACTTCCCATAGACAGGTTATTCAAACATAATGATAAAAAATGAAATAACAGAAGAATTTCACCATGTATGCGGTACTTCGCATAGACAGGTTATTCTAACATAATGATAAAGAATGGAATAACAGAAGAATTTCACCATGTATGCGGTACTTCGCATAGACATGTTATTCCAACATAATGATAACGAATGGAATAAAGAAGAATTTCACCAAGTATAGGGTAGACCGCGTATACAGGTTATTCCAACAGAATAAAAAAATGGAATAACAGAAGTTCTCTTCATGAATACGAAAGAAATAATACCCCTGACGAGTACAACAAATAATATCCCTTACCTTAGAAGAAACTGGATAAAGAAGTAGTGAAGTAGCAGAATACTTTTCTTCTTTCTCTCTATAGTTTCTCTCTCTAGAGTTTCAGTGAATTCGTAAGAAATAATGAAGGAATGAGCTTCTATTTATAGAAGAATGGACTAAATAGTAACTAATTCCTGAACGGTCCAGATTGATTTACTTTTAAACGGACGGTCCAGATTGGTTTACTATAAAATATTCTAATAAAACAAAATCTTTTAAATAAAATATAATATATTCTATCTATAATCTAATAAAACGAATAACTTTATAAAAGTATTCTGTTTTATATAAAAAGATTTTACTATGCAAACACTATGCATGGACTATGCAAACACTATGCATAATAAATATAATATATTCTAATTATTGTCTAATAAAATAAATAACTTTATAAAAGTATTTTGTTTTATATAAAACGATTTTACTATGCAAAATACTATGCATAATAGAATATAATATATTCTATTTATAGTCTA
This sequence comes from Panax quinquefolius, assembly GCA_020205615.1. NCBI lineage: Eukaryota > Viridiplantae > Streptophyta > Magnoliopsida > Apiales > Araliaceae > Panax > Panax quinquefolius. The sequence goes on along the minus strand of JAINUW010000110.1, from coordinate 28,250 downwards.
ATAAAATGAATAAATTTATAAAAGTATTTTGTTTTATATAAAAAACTTTTCTATTTTATTACATTAATAATACAAATAAAATAAAACTTCATCATCATTATTATAATTCACACTATTAATCGACCAGGTCATTCCCAGGAAAGAGGGGGCTTTCCAATAAGGATTTCTCCCTATTAGCGTAATTAGGTGACCAAACCTCTCCTTGGCAGAACATCTAGATATCGTTAATATTGCAAATAATAATATTAATAACTTCGTCGTCTCAATTATTGATTTAATAAAATATCGACAATAATTGAATCAATTAACGTGAGATACTATGCAACAATTACTGAAGCAATAATTGAACAAAACTGAGTGACTTCTCACGTAAGCATCAATAATCAATACCGTGTGCTACTATGCAATCACGCGTATTCCTATAATTTTAACACCGGGTGTTTTAACAGTAAACGATAAAACTTCCGCCGTTATTTTTATAAAATGTTTTTGTCATTTTCTCAATCCGACAATAATTCCGTTGTGGGGTCCACCACTGATTATGTCGTCGTACGAATATTTCCTGTTAAAACGAATATTCCCCGACCAATCGAACAACTTGCGTACTTTGCAAAATTTATAAATATTACCCACAACTATAACATTATATCAAATTCACACCATAATATTAAAAAAAATATTTCGAGAAATTTAAATCTTTATTCATAAACTTTGGGGGTCTCACACTAACAACTTTGTAACTCTTTCTCCTTTTCCACTAAAAGGAGATTTAGTCATTTTTCCCATGAGACAAGATTCACAAGTTGGATATGATTCATAATCCGATAGCTCTAGTAGACCATCTTTATACAACTTGGATAATCTTGTTTCATTAATTTGACCAAGTCTACAGTACCACATATAGGTATAATTAATATCATCTCTTTCCCTTTTCTTAGTTTGTTCAATTTGAAGTATATTTTCATGCAAGTCAAGAATGTAAAGTCCATTTCGTAAATTACCAACACCATATAAAACATTATTATTATAAATAGAACAACTATTGTTCTTTATTATAATGTCAAAACCATCCATATCCAATACAGATATCCAAATAATGTTTCTAATAAGTGACGAAACAAAATAACAATTATTTAAACTAATAGATTTGCCCGTAGGCAGTGCTAAACAATAAGTCTCTACAGCTAATGCAACAACCTTTGCTCCATTTCCCACTCGTAGGACAACCTCATCCTTGCTCAGCTTTCTACTTCTGACCAGTCCCTACATATTATTACATATGTGAGAACCACAGCCGGTATCCAATACCAAAGTAGAAGATTGACTTTCAAAAAAATTAATTTCAATCATAAACAAACCTTGATTAGGATTTGAAGCTTCTCCAAGCTTCTTCTGTTTTTGTTCTGCAAGATAATCCTTGCAGTTCCTCTTCTAGTGACCCGGCTTGTTACAATGGAAGCAAATTCCTTTGCTAACTGGATCAGGTTTCTTTTGATCCTTCACTTTCGCCTTTCCCTTAACCTTCTTGGATTTCTTCTTTTCAGAAGATGCCTTGGGCCTCTTCCTTTTCTTGGAAGAATCATCCACCAGTAAGACATGGTTCTTCTTGGATGGGAAGTGACCTTCAGCATTTTTCAACATGTTAAGTAATTCAGGCAAGCTGACATCTAACTTATTCATGTGAAAATTCACAACAAATTATGAGAAGGTGTCTGGGAGTGACTGCAAGACTAAATCTTGACTCAACTCCCCATCCATGACGAACCCAAGTTGTCCAAGACATTCAATAAGATTGATCATCTTTAAGACATGAGTCTCAACGGTAGTGCCCTCGGTCATCCGAGATCGGAAGAGCTCCTTAGATATCTCATATCTAGCAGTCCTACTTTGCTCACCATACAACTCTTGAAGGTGCGAGAGCATAGTAGAGCATCCATGGTTTTCATCTTGTGGCTGAAGCTCGTTATTCATGGATGCGAGCATGATGCATCAACCCACGATCCATCATTTTTCACTTTGCTTAAAAGTAGCAATCTCTTCCTCACGTGTTGTCTCATGAACTTTTTGCAGTATCGCTGCGAATTTAGGACATAAGAAATCTTTTTCAAAGCAGTGAGAACAATTCTCGATTCCTTAACCAGTCCATGTAATTTCGTCCGGTCAGTTTGTTAGCATCAAGTATGCTACGCAGTGAAATTAGTGAATGTGACATTTTCAAAATTCTGCATCTAAAAAGACAATATTTTAGCAAACATTTATTTAATTAATTACCAAGATAAATTAGGTCTTATTTTATATTGGTATCTCCCACTATTTTGTTCAAACTATATTACCCTCATGAATATAGTTCGGCAATATCTAATTAAAGATTTACTAGTGAGAATAAGGATCTCATTTCAAATGTATATAGCCTTGTGTGTGCACAACAAACTATATATAAATAAATAGGTAGACAACTCTTGTCAATTACATAATCATGTAACTCCTTATATTTTGCCTCTTAAATCATATTGGTCAAGTGTGTGTATATTCGAACTAAAATGATTTAAGTTAAGTCATACCCAGCATTTCCATATAAGCGAAGAGAAAACTACAGCCCTTGTGTGTGCACAACAAAGCGGTAATGTTCAATTCCTTATAAACATCAAATGTAATAAAAACAACATCTCAAATATTTAATACTTGCCTTGTGTGCGCACAACAAACTCATATTAAATATTCAATGCTCTATTGTTTTTATCATGCTAGAAGGCGACGCTCGATATTCCAAATATCTTTGAACGTTACAACTTAATATAATTTCATTGAGGGTTTGTTATTATTAGTCTCATTTTGTTTAGCGCGCATGCAAATAAATATATAAAATACGCGTCATATTATTAAACATGCGAAACATGTTTGAATAATATATAATATATATAATACTAGCATGCACATATAGAATACTATATTCTACCCGGATTGATTATGGACTTTTATTCTAGTTTGGTTCACTAAAGCCACCAAGTGAACCAAAAGGTCAAACCCTAGGGTGCAAGAATAAACATTTAAATATAACTATTACATTTAAACCTGGGCTCCATTACAAATGGGTCTTCGAGCGCTCTTTTCTCTTTGATCTCCGGTTTTTCGAAAAATTCTAACTAATCATATACAATTAAACTATTTAATTTAAATATAAACTTTGATCAGCAGTCAAGGGGAAGTACATAGGAGAGAGATAAAATTTACATGAAGAAGAAAACCAGAAAAGACGAGGTATGCAGACCCCATTTAATAAAACGCATTCATTCAAACATCCAACTAAAATAAATCCAATCACATTGGTCAATAGTTCATAATCAATCTCATTTATTGTCATACATATCATCATATGTATCAATAAATAAAATCATTCCATATATATATATATATAAATATCATTTAATGGGCAATTTTATGTTGCATGAAATCCAATTTTAAATTAAAATAAATTTTTTATTTTAATTATAAAATTATTAAAATAATATATATATAAAATATATATCATATATATTCCTGTTGGGCTGCACGGTTCGGTTTATATATCTATGTATATAACGTAAACCATGTTAATCAAAATCATGTTGCAGACATGTTACACGAAAATCACTAACATAATACTATATATATATATAATAATTATATATATAGGATTCCGTGACATCAGGATACATGTTTAACCATAATATATATAAATAACTTTCAGATGCATATCATGAATACCATGCTTCTTAACTAACATGATTTATATATAATACTGTAAAAACACGGAGTCAACTTTTTGAAGAAAGAAAAAAAACAGCCACGTATTAAAAAAAATGTTTTTTTTTCTTCATAAAATAATAATTCTATATAACAAATTACGCCCAATAAATTATTCAAAATATATACTCATACATATATAGAATCAAAATAATTAATAATTCGCATAAAGTTTGGCTCTGATACCACTGAAAGGTTTTGTGAAAAACAAAGTAGCAATCAAATTGTAAAAAATAGCGGAAGCAAAATAAAATCAGATTTTAAAATTTTTCACAAACCAATTATCCGGATCATCCTTTATGCATATTATTAATTAAACAAAGAATAAGAAGTTATGAAATCATACCCTTGTAGAAACGAGCTTCCTCAGGTACGAGTTCACCTCCTACTTCTCCGCGATCTCTTTGAATCTTCGGGTAGATTCCTTCCTTTGATCAATGTAAGCCACCCAAGTGTATGGCCTCTAGATGTTATCCACCAAGGAAGAAGAATTTTCAAAAAGAAAAGTGTATTGGCTCAAACCCTAGTTTTTCCTATCTCTATAGAAAAAGAGGCGTACTCTCCAACTCTTTGGAATTACGTATATCTTGATATTTGATTTAAGACTCCTCTTATAAAGATATCAGGTAACCCTATTTAATTAAAATAAGGTATTATATATTTAATTAAACTTTTTTAATTAAACGAGCTCCTCTTATTAATTAAACTCTTTTAACTAATTTTCCCTCCTAATCCTATTAGGAAAGATGAGAGTACTTATATTAAATTAATTCCTAAACCCTTTTAGAAATTAAAATAATAATAATTGTAATAATATTAATAAGACTCCTCTTATTAATTTATATTTAATATTTCTAAAATATTAAATAATAAATATTAAGCTATTGAATTTATCCTATCACCATAGATTAAATTAAATATACTTAACATATTATTACGATTATGTCATTAACTTCTTAAATAATTATTCTTTCTTTTTATGGTGTGACCCTTTAGGTTCTCCATATTAAACCAGTTGTGAATAAATCAATTAGAACAATTCTAATCTTATTTAAATAAATAAATTAAATAATTTATTTATTTAAATAAATAATATTTATTCTACAATAGGGATAATCCTCCTTAGCGATCAGCGACTTTCCAGATAATATAGATTTCAACATTAATCATGAAAGAACCTTTGAGTTAATAGTTACCGAACAATTCAATCCTTTCACCATACAATGTCCCAATTAAGTATATGCTTTATCATCATATATGATTGGCTTGTATGCATACTACTTTCAATCTCCCACTTGCACTAAAGCCAATCGTCGTGGTATCTCATACCCATCTTCTAAGTGATGATCAAACCTAACTTTGTGTTAAGCGCTTTAGTAAATGGATCTGCAATATTGTCTTGAGAGTCCACATGCTCCAGGGTGACGTCTCCTCTTTCAATGATCTCTCTGATCAAATGAAATCGCCGCAATACGTGTTTGGATTTCTGATGAGACCTAGTTTCCTTAGCCTGCGCAACAGCTCCAGTGTTGTCACAAAATAAAGGCATTGATCCTGTAATGCTAGGAACCACACCAAGTTCGGTAATGAACTTCTTCATCCAAACAGCTTCCTTTGCAGCTTCACTTGCAGCCATGTACTCTGCCTCTATCACTGAATCAACAACTATTTGCTGTTTGGAACTCTTCCAACTCACTGCGCCACCGTTTAAGGTAAACACATACCCCGAAAATGGATTTACTATCATCTTGGTCCGTTTGAAAACATGAGTCCGTGAAGCCCTCTAGTTTCAATTAAGACCCACCGTAGACAGGAAATACATCTTTAGTTCTTCTTAAGTACTTTAGGATATTTTTCACTGCCTTATAGTGTTCTTCTCCTGGATTCGACTGATATCTGCTTGTTACACTAAGTGCATGAGCGACATCTGGTCTAGTACATATCATACAGTACATGATAGATCCTATTGCTAAAGCATAAGGAATCTTACTCATACGGTCTCTCTCCTCAGGTGTCTTTGGGGCCTGTTTCTTGGAGAGATGTATTCCATGGCTCATCGGTATAAGATCTCTTTTGGAATCTTCCATGCTAAAACTCTTTAGCATCGAGTCAATGTACGTTCCTTGGGATAAGCCAAGCAACCTTTTAGATCTATCTCTATAGATCTTTATCCCCAAAATATAGGATGCTTCTCCCAAGTCCTTCATGGAGAAGTGTTTAGATAACTAGATTTTAATTGATTGCAACATAGGAATATCATTCCCTATCAGTAATATATCATCAACATATAATATGAGGAATGAAACAGCGCTCCCACTAACCTTCTTGTACACACATGGTTCATCCTCATTTTTGATAAAATCAAACTCTTTGATTGTCTCATCAAAACGGATGTTCCACCTACGAGAAGCTTGCTTCAATCCATAAATAGATCGTTGTAGTTTACAGACTTGATGTTTTCCAACCTTTAAAACAAATCCCTCTAGCTGTGTCATATACACATCCTCCTCAAGTTTCCCATTGAGGAAGGCCGTTTTCACGACCATCTGCCAGATTTCGTAGTCATGGTAAGCTGCAATCGCAAGCAAAATCCGAATGGACTTAAGCATTGCTATTGGTGAGAAGGTTTCGTTATAATCAACTCCTTGTCTTTGTTTGAAACCTTTTTCGACTAGTTGGGCCTTATAGGTCTCTACCTTGCCGTTTTCTCTAGTCTTTCTTTTGAAGACCCATTTACGTCCAATAGGCTTAATGCCTTCAAGTGGTGAAACCAAAGTCCATAATTGGTTCTCATACATCGAGTCTATATCGGATTTCATGGCTTCTTCCCACTTCTCTGAGTCTTTACTACTCATAACCTGTTCGTAATTCAATGGATCATCATCATCTATGATGCGTACCTCATTGTCATCTTCTATGACAAGCCCATACCTATCAGGTATCTTTAGTACTCTTACAGATTTACGAATAGGGTGTGGTACTGAAAGAATCTCTACTTGGACAGGTTCATCCATTTGATGTATAGTGGTTTGTGGTTCTTGAATTTCTTCAAGATCTATTTTCCTCCCACTGACCCCTTCTAGGATAAACTCCTTTTCCAAGAAGGCAGCATGTTTAACAACAAACACCTTTTATTCAGTAGGATTGTAGAAATAATATCCTAAACTTTCTTTAGGATATCCCACAAAAGTACACTTATCAGATCTTGTCCCAAGCATATCATTCTGAAACCATTTCACATAAGCTGGACATCCCCAAATCTTAACATGCTTAAGACTAGGCTTCCTCCCTGTCCACATCTCATATGGAGTCTTAGGGACGAATTTTGAGGGAACTTTAATTAGTAGATATGTAGCCGCTCTAGGGCATATCCCCAGAATGATACCAGAAGATCAGTAAAACTCATCATGGATCGAACCATGTCCAACAGTGTTCAATTTCTCCTTTCAAACACACCATTCAACTGTGGCATCCTTGGTGAAGTCCATTGTGAGATTATACCATTTTCTTTGAGACAATTGAAAAACTCACTGCTTAAGTATTCACCACCTTGATCTGATCAAAGAATCTTAATACTTTTGCCTGTTTGTTTCTCTACTTCACTTTTGAACTCTTTGAAATTTTCAAATGATTCAGATTTGTATTTAATTAAATTCACACATCCAAATCCTGAGTGATCGTCAGTGAATGTAATAAAATAAGAATACCCTCCTCATGCATTCGTTGTCATAGGTCCACATACATTTGTGTGTACCAACGCTAACAACTCTGTAACTCTTTCTCCTTTACCACTAAAAGGAGATTTAGTCATTTTTCCCATGAGACAAGATTCACAAGTTGGATATGATTCATAATCCGATAGCTCTAGTAGCCCATCTTTAAACAACTTGGATAATCTTGTTTCATTAATATGGCCAAGTCTACAGTGCCACATATAGGTATAATTAACATCATCTCTTTTCCTTTTCTTAGTTTGTTCAATTTGAAGTATATTTTCATGCAAGTCAAGAATGTAAAGTCCATTTCGTAAATTACCAACACCATATAAAACATTATTATTATAAATAGAACAACTATTGTGACGCCCCCAAAATAGGTATACATCACCTATTCTGAGTCGCCAAATACATGGTACAGAATACAAATACAATCTTAAATATACAACATGAGCTGTGAGTTTTAATACAAATATTGTCTTCTAGACAGTATTCAAACTCAAAATAAGTCCTCAATATATTTATTATCACACTATTTCATAGAATAGTGAGGACTACTAATGTTATCATCTAGACCGTCACTCCGTTTCCCGACTTGTCCCCACTACGTTCTCATTTCCTGAAGAGAACAATGAAAGCAAAAGGGTAAGCTCTACTAGCCCAGTAAGAAATATTATGACTAAGATAATGCAGAATAATTTATCTTTAGCCTTTAACAGTGTTAAAATGATAAAATATAATAAACATCAAGTTTAACTGTAGCGGAACAAGTAATCCATTAAAAGAGTCAAGTAGAGAATAAAATCTACTATCTTATATGATTTAAAAGGTTTTTCATCAATTTTATCGCTGACACTCAGCTTAATAAATCATCCACATCATCCCTGCACTACGGCCAAGGATATTCATTAGTATCACAACCACAAATTATCCATGCATTATGGGCCAAGGATATTCGTGTATTCTTCAATGGTCATGATCATGCCAACAACTATCCATCAATGCCCTACGGTCCAATGAGGACTTTTACCACATCATTTGTAACATTACGGTTATGATTATACCGAATAATCTCTGGACATAATCATACCAAGTCTATCTATGCACTACAGGCTACAAATGACTTTCAACATAATATAAACATGAGGATGATGACAATGATATAAGAATTTAATAAAACAAGTTCAAGAATTAATTTATCCAAGAACCAATAACGTCCAAATTGTTAACATGATACTTCTTTGTGGAGTAAAATTTAAGAATGCTCAGAAGAATATTTCCATGAAAAGATACTAGATGAAGCGCAAATATCAAAGATATGACACTAATTTCATGGAGTATAAAAGCCAAAACTTTAACCAACTGAGTATAATAACGAATGGAATAACAAAAGAATTCACCAAGCATGCGACAGACCGCACATACATGTTATTCCAATAGAATAATAAATAATGGAATCAGGTCATGCGTAAAGCACGGACAGGATGTTCCAATAGAATAATAAATAATGGAACCAGGTCATGCGTAAAGCACAGACATGATGTTCCAACAGAATAATAAATAATGGAACTAAGTCACAAGTAAAGCACAGACAAGATGTTCCAACAGAATGATAAATAATGAAACCATGTCATGCGTAAAGCACAGACAGGATGTTCCAACAAAATGATAAAGAATGGAATAATAGAAGAATTTCACCATGTATGTAGTACTTCGCATAGACAGGTTATTCCAACATAATAATAAAGAATGGAATAATAGAAGAATTTCACCAAGTATAGGGTAGTCCACGTATACAGGTTATTCCAACAGAATAATAAAGAATGGAATAACAGAAGTTCTCTTCATGAATACAAAAGAAATAATACCCCTTACCTTAAAAGAAACTGGATATAGGAGTAGTGAAGTAGCATAATACTTTTCTTCTTTCTCTCTATAGTTTCTCTCTCTAGAGTTTTAGTGAATTCGTAAGAAATAATGAAGGAATGAGCTTCTATTTATAGGAGAATGGACCTAATAAGACTAATTCATGAACGGTCCAGATTGATTTACATTTTCAATGACGGTCCATATTAATTTACTATGCAGTATTAATAAAATATTCCAATAAAATAAAATCTTTTAAATAAAATATAATATATTCTATTTATAATCTAATAAAACGAATAACTTTATAAAAGTATTCTATTTTATATAAAAAGATTTTACTATGCAAACACTATGCAGGTACTATGCAAACACTATGCATAATAGAATATTATATATTCTATTTATAGTCTAATAAAATGAATAACTTTATAAAAGTATTCTATTTTATATAAAAAAATTTCTATTTTATTAAACTTATAATAATAATAAAAAAAACTTATCACCTTTATTATAATTCACAATATTAATCGACCAGGTCGTTCCCAGGAAAGAAGGGGCTTTCCAATAAGGATTTCTCCCTATTGGCGCGCAATTAGGTGACCAAACCTCTCATTGGCAGAACTTATAGACATCGTTAATATTGTAAATAATAATATTAATAACTTTGTTATCTCAATTATTGATTTAATAATATATAAAATATCGACAATAATTGAATCAAATAACGTGAGATACTATGTAACAATTACTATAGCAATAATTGAACAAAACTGAGTGACTTCTCACGTAAGCATTAATAATCAAAACTGTGTGCTATTATACAACCACGCGTAATACTTTTTTTTTTAACACCGGGTGTTTCAACAGTTAACGGTAAAACTTCCGCCATTATTTTCATAAAAAGAAAATTTTATCGTTTTCTCAATCCAACAATAATTTTGTTGTGGGGTCCACCAATGATTGTCCTGTCGTACAAATATTCCCTATTAAAAAAAATATTCCCCGACCAATCGAATATTATATAACAACTTGCGTACTTTGCAAAATTTATAAATATTACCCACAACTATAACATTATATCAAATTCACTCCATAATATTCATAAATGATATTTATAGAAAATTCATTTTTATCCCTAAAAGTTGGGGTCTTACAACCTCCCCTTCTTATGAAATTTCGCTCTTGAAATTAGGGTACGTACCTGGTATGTCGAAGAGGTAAGGATACCTTGATTTCATTTTAGATTCTAACTCCTAGGTCCTTTCCTCAATATCGTGGTTCCTCCACAAAACTTTGACTTGAGGTATAACCTTGGAGCGTAGAATATGCTCCTTCTTATCCAAGATTTTAGTAGGAACCTCTTCATATGTTAAATCTTCCTCTATTTCGTCCGATTCTAACTCAATAATGTGGTTCGGGTCTTCCACATATTTACGTAACATGGATATGTGAAAAACGTTATGAACACGAAACATACTTGGCGGTAAAACGAGTCTATAGGCTACGGTTCCTACCCGATCGAGGATTAAAAATGGACCAATGAATCGATGATTGAGCTTTCCTCTCTTTCCAAATCTTGTAACTCCTTTACATGGAGCAACACGTAACAACACATGATCTCCAATATCAAATTCCACGTCCTTTCGATGAAGATCAACATAACTATTTTTCGATCTTGTGAGGTTTTTATACGTTGTCGGATCGTTTGAATCTTTTTTATAGTCATACGTACCAACTCCGGTTCCAACAACGTTGCTTCACCCACCTCATCCCAAAGATATCTTTGAGAACGACACTTTCTTCCATACAACGCCTAAAATGGAGCCATGCCAATACTTGCTTGATAACTGTTGTTGTTGGAAAACTCCACCAATGGTAAGAACTTATCCCAACTTCCCTTGAAGTCAAGGACACATAGTCTTAATAAATCGTCCAGAGTTTGAATAGTCCTCTCTGATTGTCCGTCCGTCTGAGGATGATATGCCGAACTAAATCATAAATCTGTGCCCATAACTTTTTGTAAACTAACCCAAAATCGTGATGTGAATCTTGGGTCTCGATCCGAAACTATGGATACTGGCATACCATGCAGTCTTACAAATTCGTTTATGTACATAGGAGCAAGACGTTCAAGTGTATAAGTTTCTCGTATTGGTAAGAAATGAGCAGACTTGGTCAATCTATCAATAATGACCAAAATTGCATCTATGCCTTGAGAAAACATGGGAAGACGAGTAACAAAATCCATGGAAATGTGCTCCCACTTCCATTCTAGAATTTCAAGTGGTAGCAATGGACCTTTTGGCACTTCATGCTCCGCCTTAGACACCTTGAGATAAACAACGCTATCTCTCTCTTTATATTGCTCCACCAAAATGTATGACGAAGATCATAATACATTTTGGTACTCCCAAGATAGATTGCAAACGGTGTATTGTGCGCCTCCATTATGATTTTATATTTTAAATCAGGGTCATTAGGAACACAAAGTCTAGAGTTGACTCGAAGTATTCCTTCTTCATCGATTATTGCTTCCAGCATAGCACCTTCTTGCACCTTCTTCCTCATACGCAACAGCTCCAGATCTGTAGCTTGAACAGCTTTAACTTTATCAATTAAAGTCGGTTCTACTCGTATATTCACCATCATAACATGGGTCCCTGGAGTCTTTAACTCTATCTCCATCCTTTGTAAGTCACACAAAATGGGCCTTTGCATTGACAATATCGCACTCGTACCCGCATATGATCTTCTACTCAATGCGTCAGCTACCACGTTCACTTTTCCAAGATGGTATTGGATGGTATGATCATAATCTTTCAACATTTCAAGCCAACGTCGTTATCACACGTTGAGTTCCTTTTGAGTGAAGAAATATTTGAGGCTTTTATGATCCGAAAAGATCTCCACTTTTTTCCCATACAAGTAATGCCTCCAAATCTTTAGTGCAAAAACGACTGCTGCCAACTCTAGATCATGAGTGGGATAATTTCTCTCATATTCTTTGAGTTTTCATGAGGCATAGGCTATGACTTTCCTATGTTGCATGAGAACACATCCCAACCCTTTTCCCTCAAGCATCATCAGAGATGACAAATCCTCCGAGCCGATGGTATTGTTAAGCAGTCTTTGAAATGAGTCTCCTCTTGAGTTCTTGAAAACTCTTCTCACATTCTTCGCTCCAACCAAAATTTTTATCTTTTCGAGTCAGCTGAGTTAATGGAGTAGCTATTCGAGAAAACCCTTCTACGAATCTACGATAATAACCAGCTAAGCTGAGAAAACTACGTACTTTAGTCACTGATTTAGGTTGCTCACAGCTTTGAATAGCTTCAATCTTTGCTGGGTCAACAGATATTCCATGACTTGATACTACGTGCCCAAGGAATGCTACTTCCTCCAACCAGAACTCGTATTTCTTTAACTTGGCATAAAGCTTGTTTTCACGAAGCTTTTGGAGTATCAGCCTCAAGTGTTGCTCATGATCTTCACGGCTTTTGGAATAAATAACGATGTCATCAATAAAGACGATCACAAAGTGATCTAAATATTCCTTGAATACTTGGTTCATCATATCCATGAAGGCAGCAGGAGCATTAGTCAATCCAAAAGACACGACTAGGAATTCATAATGCCCGTACCAAGTTTTGAAAGTCGTCTTTGGAATGTCATCGGTTCTAATCTTCAATTGGTGATATCCGGAATGAAGATCAATCTTTGAAAAGAATTTGGCTCCCTATAATTGGTCAAACAGGTCATCAATACGTGGCAATTGGTACCTATTTTTGATGGTGACATGATTCAACTCCCGATAATAAATACAAAGTCGCATACTCCCATCTTTCTTCTTCACGAATAGAACATGAGCACCCCAAGGAGAAATACTAGGACGAATAAAGCCAATGTCTAACAATTCCTGCAGTTGGGTCTTTAATTCCTGAAGTTCAATAGGAGCCATTCGATATGGGGATTTGGAAATGGGTTTTGTACCGGGTTCAAGTTCGATACAAAATTCAATTTCACGCTCTGGGGGTAGGCCAGGAAGTTCTTCAGGGAATACGTCAGGAAATTTTTTAACAATAGAAATATCATTCAAAACTAACGTATTTTTTTTTAGATCAGTGACATGAGCTACGAAAGCTTGACATCCGTTTTTCAATAAACGAATTGCTTTATAGCTTGAGATGACAGTGATTGATTTTAATGGTTTGGTTGCTTGAATTCGCATAATAGGTTGGTTAGGAATATGAAAGCTAACAACCTTACAAAAAAATCAATTTTTGCATGATGAGTAGTTAACTAATCAATCTCTAGAATCACATCAAACGCAAGTATTTTCAAAGAAATAAGATCGACAGGTAATGTGCGGTTGCCGATTTGAACTAAACAAGACTTATAAACAGTGGATGTAATGAAGGTTTCTCCCAACGGAGTTTCAACAGATAAGTCAAAGTCTAATTTCTCCGGAGTCAAATTTAAATGTTGAGTGCAAGTAGGAGAAATAAAAGAATGGGTAGAACCGGTATCAAATAAGGTATAGACTTCGTTAGAGTTTATGATAAGCTTACCCGTGATGACCTCGTTCGGGTTCCTTGCTTTCCGGGAGGTCACGACAAACACTCTCCCTTGCACTACAGGCTTTGAATTTTTTGGAACGGCCTTCGGTGCCTCCATCCTAGCTGAACTTGTCTTCGGTGAACGACAAAATTGGGCTAGGCGACCTTCTCTTCCACAATTATAACATGCTTTGGACGACATCGCGCAGTTTGGACTGATGTGTCCCTCCCCTCCGCATTTGAAGCATATGATAGGTGGTCGTTCTCCTTCCTTAACAACGGGTGCTTTGGTGGTGTCGTCTTTCCATCATTGTTGAATCTTCTCTTTTGTAATGTCCATTCTTATTGTTTTTTACCTCGATTACCATCAAGTGGTTTCCATTTCGGCACTGTGATTCCCTCCACGCTTTTGTCCACCGCTTCAATGACTCGCTCTCACCGGTATTATCATTTTCTTTGGGTCGCTCTCTTTTGGTTGGGTTGACTCATTATCGCGCTCCAATAACTGAGCCCTATTAACAACATCTGAATACAAACACAGTTCATGAGAGATAAGTTATTGACGTATCTCGGGTTTCAAACCTCTTAGAAACATTTGCGTCATTCTCTCCTCATTATCAACCAAATGGGACGTAAACCGGGACAACTTGGCAAACTTGGCTTCGTACTGCGATACAGTCATGTTGTTTTGCTCCATCTTGATGAATTCTATCTCTTTCATGTGACGAATACTTTCGGGAAAGTACTTGTCGTTAAACAATTCTTAGAACTTCTCCCAAGTCATCTTCAGTGCGGCAGGTTGAGTACGCTTTATAGATTCCCACCAGTAATCTGCCTCTGCTCGCAACATGAAGGTGGCAAAGGTAACCTTTTGCTCCTTAGAGTATCCCAAGACATCAAATATCTTGTAGATCTGCTTTATCCATGTCTCCACCTTAACTGGTTTTGGCTCTCCAAAAAACTCCGGTTGTGACGCCCCCAAAATAGGTATACAACACCCATTTTGAGTTGTCAATAACATTGTACAGAAACAACTACAACTTTATTAATACAACATAAAGATCATGAGTTTAAATACAAATATTGTCTTCTAGACAATATCAACACTCAAATAAGTCCTCATTACAATTATTGATATATTATTTTACAAAAATAGTGAAGACTACTAAAACAACTTTCTAAAACCTTCATTCCATACCCCGACTAGTATTCGCTACATTCTCGCCTCCTGAGAAGAAAAATGGAACAAAAAGGAAAAGGGTGAGCTCAACTAGCCCAGTAAAGAATATTATGACTAAGATAATATAGAACAAATTATCGTTAGTCTTCAACAGGAAAAAATCTGATAAAATACAATAGACAACAAGTTTCAGATCAATATTCGCAGCGAAAATAATAATTCATAGATGAGTTATGTAGAGAATGAAATCTACTATAATCTATGAATTTAAAAGTCCATCACCATTATTTTATCCCTGTAACATCAATCAATATTCATCTTGAATCAAATATTCATCTTTGCACTTCAGCCAAAGATATTCATCGATTAGTCATTTTCATCTCAACACTGCTCATCTTTGCACTCACGGCCAAAGATATTCATCGAAAAAATCATTAATCTTTTGCACTACACAAATCCAAAGATATTCAATAAAATCATCTTTTAGGACCGAGGATGATAAAAATATTTTTAAAAAATGAATCCAAAGGAAACAAAAGAATAAATATTAAGGATTCATACTTTTTAAACAATCTGAGTTCAAAAATACTTCATAAATAATCATAGCGGAGCAAAATTCAAGAATGATCAAAACATGGATACAATCAAAGCTAGTATCCATAATAGATATTTTGGACAAAAAAAACAAAATTTAATTTTTACGTGAATAAAGTCTTCGTATTCGTGAATAATAGACCATATACGTGAATAGTCAATAGATACGTGAATAGTAACCCCACACTAAAAGACAAGAATTTCGAGAAGAAAAATACTATCAATATTCCTAAGATAATGATATTAGAAGAAATAATATCATTTTTTTAAAAATAATATCCCTTACCTCGAAAAGACAATACTTACGATTAGAATCTTCGGATATAGTCTTTGAAGGAACTTGCACCGTATAGCAACACTCAAAGTATCAAAATACTCACAAGAATACGCTCGATAATATAGAGAGAGAAGAGAGAAAAAATTTCAGCTTTAAATGTGATTTTCAATTCTAACCTAAGCACCTATTTATAGGAAAATGCTTAGAACACCAAAGCAGGAAATTTAATAAAATATATATTTAAAAAAATTATTCAAGGCCACCTCTTTGACAACTGAATTCAGCATGTTTACAACACCATTGGAGCCCACCAAATGACAAAAAAATATTTTTGTTAACTAAAACAATTAAAACTTCCAAAAATCAATTATTTCGGAACTTCGGAGCTTCAATAATTCATAACAAATAGCCCTTTTATCAAAAAAATTCGAACCTCATGTCTTTTCCATAGGAAATTCCATTCTCTACAACTTTGTAAGTTTAAGTTTTTCCAAATTCCAAACAGAAATTGACCGAAATCCACAAACGGATGATTTTACGGGCTATAATCCAATTTCAGTCACAAAGTGGGGCCCACAAACATGTTTAACATATTTAAAACATTTTTTGTAACAAAAATACTCTTCCTCCTCATTTATTCATATATCACACATTCATTGTAAAATATCACCATTATTATATTATTAAAATATAATAATATTTTTTAATGAATTATTTTATCGGAAAAGATAAAATATCAATTTTCAACAATTGTCACATTAAAAATTTTCTCCATCTATATCCACATAAAATGAATATTTTCCTTATCATATAAATTAATAATTAATTATTCACAAATAATATTACAGAATAACAATATCGACAACCAGGCCGTTCTCAGGAAAGAAGGGGCTTTCCAATAAGAATTTCTCCTTACTGGCGAGCAATTAGGTGACCAAACCTCTCCTTAGACAGAACTTTCTAGACATTGCCAATAATGCTATCTAATAATATTATTCAAATAATATGAATTATTGATTCGATAAAGGAACATAATGTGCAGTTATAATTATTGAAAAAACAATAATATAAAATATCAACGTAGCAATTATTGAATCAATAAAATAAAATATTAAACAGTAATTAGTGTAAAAATTATTGAGTAGTGCCTTCTTACGTAAGAATCAATAATTGGTGCAATATCGTGTGCTACTATGTTTTAACCACCGAGTATTTCCACAGTATTAACGGTAACAACTACGTCGTTATTAATAAACAACTTATATTTGTCATTTTTTCATACAATCGCTTTCCGTTATGGGGCCCGCATAAGGCTGCGCCGTCGTATGAATATTCCCCGACAGAAAGAATATTCCACGACCAAACGAAAATTCTCCGATAAAAATGAATATTTTATAACCACTTGCTTATTTGAAATATTTGCGCATTTTACCCATAACCAACCACATTAATCAAATCAACCCTTACTATTTCAAAATAATAAATAGAGGAAATTTAATTTCATTTATAATAAGTTGGGGTCTTACACCGGTGGTCCCAGTTCCTTAAACTGCTTGGCGGTGACCGTTTTGAGAGTCCCAAATTTTCACCGCATTTTGGACAGAGTCGTTCGTTCTCGCACGATGTTGCATGAATTGTATAAAGCCTCTGAACATTCCATCATTCATCATTTGGTCAGTGTTGTTGTTTGCCTGAGGATTGTCGCTTTCCTGATGCACATTATCCTGATTATTGATCTGTGGAGACTCAACGAACTCCTGTGCTCCATTGATATTCTCAACATTCTTGGATGTCATTTTCAAATACTGCCACAAAACAAGGGTTAATTAACATATCACATATTATCCCAATACTCTGACTGACCAATTAAATATCAAATAAACTTAAGTAGGTCATACTAGCGAAGGAATTCCCCGTCTCTCCCCTCCTAGTTCTTGTCTTACATGTAAGACCCCAACTTTTATAAATAAAGATGAATTTTTCTATAAATATTATTTTTGAATATTATGGAATAAATTTGATATAATGTTATAGTTGTGGGTAATATTTATAAATTTTGCATAGTATGCAAGTTGTTATAAAATATTACGTTTGTGGGGAATATTCTTTTGTTAGGGAATATTCGTATAACTACTCAATCATTGGTGGACCCCACAATAATGTAATTATTATTGTCGGATTGAGAAAACGACAAAAATATTTTATAAAAATAACTACGGAGGTGTTACCGTTAAAAGCTGTTGAACTACCCTGGTAAAAAAAATGATGTCTGGCGTGGTTGCATAGTAGCACCACGGTATTGATTATTGATGATTACGTGAGAAGTCACTCACCTATGCTT
The DNA here is from genome assembly GCA_020205615.1 of Panax quinquefolius. Lineage (NCBI taxonomy): Eukaryota > Viridiplantae > Streptophyta > Magnoliopsida > Apiales > Araliaceae > Panax > Panax quinquefolius. The sequence continues at coordinate 9,934 of JAINUW010000110.1, read as the reverse complement.
AATTATTACTCTGATGAATTGCTGCATCATATCTCTTATATTATTGATTCAATTATTGTCACAGTATCATCTGTATAATATGTTATAGTATTAAATCAATAATTGAGACGATAAGTTATAAATGATTAATAATTGTTGAAAGATTAAATATGTGTTGATTAAAAATAAAATGATTTGTGGTAAGTTTGATTATTTTATGGGGGGCTCATATGTCATCATCTAAGAGTCTCTTCGTCAATAGTAATTACCTTTGTGAATAGTAATTACCTTCGTCAATAGTATTTACCTTCGTCAATAGTAATTACCTTCGTTAATAGTAATTACCCTTGTGAATAGTAATTACCTTCGTTAATAGTAATTACCCTTGTGAATAGTAATTACCTTCGTCGATAGTAATTACCTTTACCGACGTCAACCACTTGTCATTTCACATTCTGGCCAAACCACTTTTCTTTTCACATCATCATCGATTGTCAATACTTGCCTTTTCACACTGGCGGTGCTAAGCTAGAAATCTTCTATAAATAGAGGCCTAGTGCTTCATTATTTTCACGAATTCATTCAAGCTATAGAGAGAGAAGTATAGAGAGAATAAGAGAAAGAAGAAGAGTATTTTTATTACTACACCTTTCTTTGCGATTTAATCTCCTACCAAAAGTAAGGGTGTTATTCTTTCTTATTCATGAAGAGAACTGTTGTTATTCCATTGCTTATTATTCATTGGAATAACTTTTGTATACGTGGTTTACCCTATACTTGGTGACATTCTTCTATTATTCTGTTGGAACATCACATGCATGTGTTTTTACAGGACCTGACTGGTTCCGCTCTTTATTATTATTACATTGGAACATCCATGCATGTGTTTTACACGGACTGGTTCCGCTCTTTATTATTATTCATTGGAACATCACATGCATGTGTTTTACCCACTGGTTCCGCTCTTTATTATTATTACATTGGAACATCCATGCATGTGTTTTACGCCGGACCTAGTTCCATTCTTTATTATTCTGTTGGAACATCCTGTCTGCATGCGTTTCTGGGACTGACCGGTTCCGTTATTTATTATTCTGGAATGAATAACTCGCTCATCTGGTCTATCGCATGCATGGTGATTTCTTTTGTTATTCTATTCTTTATTATACCCAAATTGGTTAAAACTTTGACTTCTATACTCCATGAAATTAGTGGAATATCCTTGATATTTGCGTTTCATCCATAGATCTTTCATGGAAATATTCTTCCGATCATTCTTGAATTTTACTCTACAAAACAAAGATATCATGTTGATAATTTGGGCGTTAATAATTCCTGGATAAAATAATTCTTGAACTTGTTTTATTAAATTCTTATATCATTGTCATCATCCTCATGTTTTTATTATGTTGAAAGTCATCCGTGGCCTCAGTAGTGCATAGATGGACTTGGTATGATTATGACCGAGAGACTATTCGATTATGTAATCATGACCGTAATGTTACAAATGATGTGATAAAAATCCTCGATGGTAGTGGTGCATTGGTGGGCGCTTGTTGGCATGATCATGACTATTAATGAATACACAAATATTCTTGGCCCAGAGTGCATGAATAATTGTGGTCGTGATACTAAAGAATATCCTTGGCCGTAGATGCGGGGGTAATTCGATGATGTGGAATATTTATTAAAATTTGAGTCTCATTTATAACAAAGATGAAAAACCTTTTAAAACCTAAAAGATAGTAGACTTTATTTTCTACTTGACTCTTTTAATGGATTGCGTATTCATCTGCAGCTTAAACCGGTTTTATACATCGTATTTTATCGGTTTAACATTGTTGAAGACTATTGATAATTTATTACGCATTATCTTAGTCATAATATTTCTTCTTGGGCTGGTTGAGCTCACCCTTTCTTTCACCGTTCTCTTGATGAATGAGAATATAGCCGGGACGAGTCGGAAACGCAGTGATGGTCCTGAAGATAGCATTAGTAGTCCTCACTATTCTCGTGAAATAGTGTGACAATAATTGTAATGAGGACTCCTTTTTGAGTTTGTATAATATCTAGTAGGCGATATTTGTATTTAAACTCACGCTTTATGTCGTATTGTACACGCACACGCTTATGTTAGTAAGTTGTATTTAAATTCTGTACCATGTAAGTGGCGACCTAAGATGGGTGATGTATACCTAATTTTGGGGGCGTCACATTACATCTCAGCCAGGGATCATATTCCTAAGCTTTGATACCAATTGTGACGCCCCCAAAATAGGTATACATCACCTATTCTGAGTCGCCAAATACATGGTACATAATACAAATACAATGTTGACTTATGTCACACTCTATGTTTTGATGATGACCATATCAGGTCACTAATTCTATTATATAACATTTTAGGAACATCAAGGAAGAAGGTCCAAAGTCAAGATGCCTTTGAAGAAAGAAAAGCTAATTTGAGTCCTAGGAATATATATAAGATCTTAGCATTTATTACTTTCCAAAATAAGGCTCTAGGACATGTGCATTACATATATATACTTGCATTCACATTGATGTTGCATGATTAATAATATGCATGGCCAAATTTGCTCAACATAAGGAATCAAATCCTGTTGAATAGACCCACACGGTAGAGCATGAAATGGGGTAGATAAATTATCATAAATTATGCATTAAATCTCTCCATCAATCTAAGATCACGATTAAGACAACAATGGGATAACAGGAGTCATGCATTACAATTCAAGGAATCTAATTGGTTATCTCCAACGGTCCAATGCATATGGACACCGGCTAGCAGATAATTATGGTAAACACAAATCATGGCATCATAGATCTTGCATCATAAATCATGCTACACAAACTATGCGTTATAAATCAGGGGTCTTAATTCTAGGCAAGTAATTAAGAAATCTAGTTGATTTATTAACATATGTGGTACATGAATCATGAGCCATGATTTAGGAAATCTAATTGGTTGGGTCTAACAGTCCAATATATATTAAGAAATATGGAAACTTGCTTGTAAATGTGTATGGTAATATAAAGTGTTGACTTTTGGCTTTTTTTTAGCAACTGGGATAGGCCTAAATCAATTAGTCTTAAAAATATTGACAGTGTGATATCTCAGATAATGGAAATTGAAATCAAGCTGAGTATATCATGATTGACATAGACTGTAAGATTTGTGCTAAGTGTTTTTCAACGTGCATATTACAGCATCAAATCTGTACAACGAAAATATTCTCGAGAGGCCTATATAAACGGAACTCGTTAACATATTCAAACACAAAAAACATACAAAGTAATTTATTGCATACAAGCTACGAAATTGTTTTTCACTAAGATAGACATTGATTGCATTAAGAACAGAATTGCAGCTACGAAGAACGTATTGAGAACATTCTGGTAATATTCTTCTTGCATATCATTTCATTTCATACTAGAGCCTTGAGTTGGTGAATAATATATTGCTTGATCATTATACCTCTAGTGTGTATTTTATTTTTCCTATCTCAAGCAATATTACATGTAATTCTGTTTTTAATTGGTAACTTATTACAGTCAAGTTTGAGGGAAGCATAGGTGCTTAAGAGTGCATAGGTGCACAGGGAACAAAGGTGTTCAAATTGCTAGAACTTGTATTGTAATCGAAAGAGTTTAATAAAAGGACTCTCCAATACTAGTTGGTATTGGACGTGGATTAGGCTACTATTCTAGAGGGTAGTAGTTGAACCACGTAAAAATTTTGGTGTTTGTATGATTGCTTTCTGTGCTTGAATATCTTGTTGTTTATCCAAAGAAATTGCATTCTATTCATATCTCAGTAAAAGCGTTAACTCAATAATATCCTCGATTAGGTAATCCAAATTAGTGCATTAAACATCCAAAGAATTTTTGATAAGAAATAAAAATTTGACATAGTTTGTGCCTACACTTATTCAACCCCCCCCTTCTAAGTGTACCTATTTAAATTTCATTTGGTATCAGAGCTTAGCTCTACTTATCTTGGTCTTAAAGGTGACTTGTAGGGAAAGATTCTGATATGCCACAACTTGGAAGCGCTCATCACGAAGGTTAATCAACGAACCGGCCTCCACTACTCTTTGGAACTGAGAACTATAACTTCTGGAAATTTTGGATGAGGATATATCTTAAGCGAGACCCATGGGAATGGTGGGTGGTAGAGAATGGACCGGTAATCCCAAGGAAAGATGATGGTACTCCAAAAAGTCTACTCGAGATGGACTCAACCGAAACATACATGGTGTTATACGATTCAAAAGCAATGAACACTCTCCTCAGCGGCATGGTGCAATTTAAAATAGATAAAGTTTCTTCATGCAACACATCAAAGGAGATTTGGGATACCCTAGTGGTAAGTCACGAAGGAATGTTTAAAGTACGAGAAGTCAAGCTAAGTATGCTCATGCATGACTACGAAATGCTCAAACTGGAAAGGGACGAAACGATCAAAATGGCTCAAGCACAATTTTTGGTACTTATAAATTCCTTGAAGCTACTCGACAAGACAATTCCACAAAGCAAAATCAATCGTAAGCTACTTCAGGCTATGCCCAAAAGGTTTGCATCTAAAATTACTACTCTTCAAGACTCCGTCAATATTTCTTCTATGGATACATTAACTCTCTTTGGTGAACTAGAAGAATATGAACACCAATTGAAAATATATGATGACGACGAGGAAGAAGTTCCTCGAAAGAAAGTACTACTAGCTCTAAATGCGTGAATCAAGAAGAACTCAAAATAACTCTTGATGATGAAATAGCCATGATATCAAGGAGACTTAAGGGACTACATCAAAGGAAGAATCAAAGGAAAAATACATTCAACGCAAACAAATACAAAGCCAAGCCAACCGAGGAAACTTGTTTTGAGTGTGGACAACCAGGTCGCTTTAAAAAGGATTGTTTCCAACTTAAGAACAAAGAAAAGCAAGGCAATAAGGAGTTCAAAAAGCACAAAGCATTTCTAACATGGAGTGATGATGAAGAATCTGAAGTGGAAATAGATGCAAATGATGAACTGGCTCAAATATGCTTCATGGGACTTGAAGGTGAATCCAGTGAGGTACCTTTTTCTGATAGTATTACTTTGAAATAAGAAAATGAAAGATTAAAAGAAAAAATATGTACTTAAAAGATCTAGTAAACACTCTAATGAGCGAAGTGGAAGCACTGATAGATGAAAAGAAAGATTTAGAAAAAAGCAACACACATAAAATGAGGAAAAGGTTTTAGCAGCAAAGAATGATTATTTAGATAATTACAATAAAATATTGTTCAACAAGGTAAAACAGCTAAATAATGAAGTAGAAAAATTAAAAAAAGGAGATAGAGATGAGAGATGTGTGCATTGATGCATTTGGCGATGAATCGAGTAATAAAACACCTCCAACTAATGACCTACAAAAGGAAATAGAATCTTTAAAAATCTCTCTAGCTAAATTTGTTCATGGGGAAGAAAACCTAAATGTCATGCTAGGAAAACAAAGACCTAGTTATGATAAACAAGGCATAGGTTACAACCCAACAAATAGGAAAGAAGTTGAAATACTAAAATCTAAATCATCATTTAAATTGAATTATTGCATTCCTTTTACCTCCTGCAAAAATTATGGCATTAAAGGACATCTAGAGATAAACTGCTCAAGAAAGAAAAATCTAAGTAAAGCCATATGGATAAAGAAAAGTGATTTGATTTCAACTAACACAAGTGGACCCAAAAATATATGGGTACCAAAAATATAAATTGTATCTCTCTTATACAGGTATGTCTCAAAGCTAAAGTATCCTCTCAAAAATGGATCCTCGACAATGATATGTTCACGCTATACGACGGAGACAAATCTAAGTTCGTGGAACTGAATGTCAAAAAGAAACATGGAACTGTCACATTCGGTGATAATCGGTCATGCGAAATAATTGGGAAAGGTAAAATCGGTAATGATAAGGTTAACATTAATAATGTTCATCTTGTTAACGGTTTAGAATTCAATCTTATCAGTGTTAGTCAATTAATGGATAATGGACATCAAGTAAAGTTTGAAAAAGATAGATGTACAATTTCATATGGTACTAACAATGCTTTTTAGTTTCTCAAGAGAAGGGAATATATATACTCTTGATTTTGAGCGACAAGAGGAAGAATTATGCCTTGCAACCATTCAAGATGAAGAAAATCTAAGGCATAGAAGGACGGGACATGTTCATATGGACCTCATCAAAAAGTTGTCATCAAAGAACTTAGTAAGAGGATTACCCAAAATGAATTTTGAGAAGAAAGGTATATGCGAACCCTGTCAACTTGGAAAACAAGTAAGAACATCATTCACAGCCAAAAACGTGGTATCAACTTCCTCTCCCTTACAATTGCTTCATCTCAATTTATTTGGACCTGAAAGGCATGCTAGTCTAAATGATAAATTCTATGCTTTTGTGATAGTCAATGATTTCTCTAGATATACATGGTTACTATTCCTTAAGAACAACAGATGAGGCATTTAGAGAATTTGAAAAACTGATTAAAAATTTGGAGACCAAGTATAGTCTTAATCTTATAAGAATCAGAAGTGACCATGGTATTGAATTTTAAAAGGATTTTATTACATTCTGTAATCAAAAAGGAATCTCTTATGAATTTTCAGCACCTAGAACTCCACAACAAAATGGAGTGGTAGAGAGGAAAAATTGAACATTACAAGAAACTGCTAGAACTCTAATTCAAGAAAGTAAGCTTCCTAAGAAATTTTGGGCCGAAGCTGTAAGCACAACATGTTATGTACTAAATAGAGTTTTGATTCGTCCAATTATTTTGAAAACACCATACGAATTATTAAATAATCGGCTCCCTAACATAAGCTATTTCAAAGTGTTTGGATCTAAATGCTTTATCCTTAACACTAATGGAAATCTGGGCAAGTTTGATGCTAGATTGTATAAAGGAATATTCATTGGCTATTCACAAAATAGTAGAGCATATCACATTTATAATGTACAAAAGATGTGTATCGAAGAATCTATACATATCAAATTTAACAAATCTAACCAAGATATTACAAAAGAAAGAGAAGAAGATGCAAGAAACTTAGAGATCACGTAAATCCAAATTTCTACCGATAAAGCAAAACAAAGAAGATCATGGAACCAATCCAAAGAAGTTGAATTAGAAGAGCGGGACTTAGACTCTATCCAAAGAAGTTGAATACAAAAATCAGAAATATCCAAAGAAGTTTCAAATGGATGAACAACAAGACCACAATTCTGAATCTACTGAAGAAGTAATACATGATGTTCAACTTCCAAAATCAGCAAGATACATCAAACCATCCTCCTGAGAACATCATTGGAAACATAAATGACAAAGTTATGACAAGAAGAAAAACATAAAATATGTGTGCTTTCTCAGCAATTCTATCCTAAATTGAACCAAAGAACGCCAAAGAAGCCATACTTGATGAGAATTGGCTTCTAGCTATGTAGTAGGAGCTACAACAATTTGAAAGATGTCAAGTGTGGGAGTTAATCCCTCCCCCAAAAGATATGTCCATTATTGGAACTAAATGGGTCTTCAAAAACAAGCTTGACGAGTATAGAACAATTACAAGAAACAAAGCGAGATTAGTTTCTCAAGGATATAACCAACAAGAAGGAATAGACTATGAAGAAACATTTGCCCCAGTAGCCCGTCGGGAATCCATTCGTATACTACTAGCATTCGCTTGTTTCAAAAAGTTCAAGCTACACCAAATGGACGTCAAAAGCGCCTTCCTCAACGGGTACATAAATGAAGAAGTATATGTAAAATAGCCACCTGGATTTGAGCATGACAAGTTCCCACATTACGTATACAAACTCAAGAAGGCACTCTATGGACTCAAACAAGCCCCGAGGCCTTGGTACGAAAGATTAAGTAAGTATCTCATATCAAATGGGTTCATACGAGATAAAATCGACTCCACACTATTTATTAAACGCCAAAATAAAGATATTATTATTGTACAAATATATGTAGACGATATAATATTTGGAGCTACTAATAATTTTCTTTGTGAGTGGTTTTCCAAATGCATGCACAAGAAGTTTGACATGAGCTTGATGGGAGAAATTAACTACTTTCTGGGCCTTCAAATTAAACAAAATCACAAAGGTATATTCATTCATCATACCAAGTACACAAAAGAGTTACTTGAGAGATTTGAATTTGACAATTCAAACTCAAAGACCACACCAATGAGTACATCAATAAAACTCATAGCAGATGAAAAAGGTACGGATGTAGAGGTAACAAAATACAGAGGTATGATTGGATCCCTACTATATTTAACTGCTTCTAGACTTGATATAATGTACAGTGTGTGTCTATGTGCTCTGTTTCAGGCCAAACCCAAAGAATCCCATTACAGACTATTAAACGAATATTTATATACTTGAGTGGTATGACAAATTTAGGATTATTTTACCCAAAATGTGACAATTTTGATCTAATGGGTTATTCAGATGTCGACTACGCAGTCACAAATAGATAGAAAAAGCACAAGTGGTGCTCAGATATTTTGGGACAAAGTCTTATTTCATGGCACAACAAAGAAGCAAACGTCACCGCCTCTATCCACTCTTCGAGGGTGAATATTTAGCAAGCAGGAAGTCATTGCTCCCAAATTTTGTGGATGCGTCAAACATTATGCGACTTTGATATTATATGTGAAAATGTGCCCATATACTGTGATAATACAAGCACCATATACATCTCTAAAAATCTAGTACTACATTCTCGCACAAAACACATAGAAGTACGCCACCATTTTCTTAGAGACAATGTGTCCAAAGGTTTAATAAGGTTGATATTCATCCCCACTGAGCATCAATTAGCAGATATCTTTACAAAACCTTTAGGGGAAGACCGGTTCTGTACCTTAAGAAGAGAACTCGGGATGTGTCTGATTTAAATACGATCTGCATGCTTTAAGGAAAGTAGACAGTCGTGGCATATCTAGGTGCCATAATAACTCTAATTGTATCCGCTCAAGATCTTCATTCCCAAACACAGCGACACATCTTTCCAAATCTCGGTAACACACAGACTTTAAAAGCCAAACTCTACTTTACTAATCCAAGCTCTATTTCTTTGTCTTCTTCATATCTCAACCCTCTCTGCGCCTCTACACATCCCTCAAACCCCAAACTTGAAGATGAAAACACTGCGATCCAGACAAATACGTGACGAATCGGACGACGAGATGTCGCTACCATCACCACCTCCTCATCCCACTACTACTCGACGCATGAAACAAAAGCAGCCCTCGGTTCAAACCATCTCCAGCGACTCCTCTCCGATCGAATCGGAAGCTAGCTTACCCTCTCCTCCACCGATTGGGACGTCAACGATCACTAAACGGAGAGCAGTCAAGGAATCGTCACTCAGTTCCCCTCCTCTGATGGTAAACCCTCTCCCTGTTTCAATGCATGATGTTCTTGATGACTTCTTTAGAGGTCACAACTTCGAACTTCGCTTTAAGTCATCTATATATCACAAAATCTTTGTCAATGAAAAATTAATAGACATGTTTTACTACCAAAACTCTCATCTTCATCGTCTTTTTGAGTCATGTGGTCTGTCTTCCTTAAGCACTCCTCCCTCGGTAGCTTACCCTAAATTAGTTCAGCAGTTTTATACCAATCTTGAGATTAATGGCGATTGCTACACCTCCATTGTTAAAGGTAAATCTTTGTTCTTCACAGCCATGGACTTAGGGAGTATACTGTCAATCCCATACACCGGTGACTGCCCCTTCACTCTCAAAGGGCCTATCTTTACTCCTCTGTCTCCTTAAGATGACTCGCATTGTCTTGGATGATCGAGCAATGTGTCCTTTGTCACCCTTCCAAAAACCATCAAGTGTCTCCTCTTGCAATTGTTCTTCATA